>BMAW01045577.1:850296-901886 GCA_019974015.1 Nephila pilipes
GATTTTATTTTATTATTCAATATAAGTCAATTAAGGATTTTATTTTATTATTCAATCTAATTCAATCTGGTGAAATATTTGTTTTTCATTAGGATAAAAAATCGCGTCTCTAAATACTTCTAAAGGTAATATATGTCTTTTTTGTTGTTGTTCTTTATTTGAGAACTCAAAATATACAAGATATTATATATTTCCTGTGTGAGATTATTACGTTACATTAGAAAAATAACTTCTGTAAACTATTCTGGAAAAGAATTCTACAAAAAGAGGAAATAATAATTGTATATTATTTATTTTCCAAATTTAATAGTCCTAAAAGCTCCTAGAATTTATTTTTATCATCATATGTATTCTTATTATTTTAAATGAATTATATATTCTCATTTGTATCCGTTTATTTCAATTTAAAGTTTTTTTTAAGAAAAAATATTGCATGCATCATGACATATCTTTTACACAAGAAAAAAAAAACCGTATTGTTCTTTAAAATTAATACTGTTATTCAATACTATTGAATTATTTAATGGGAAAATAATACTTTAGATTAATTCAAAGAAATGCAAAGCTTATGAAAATGGAAACTAAATATCATAATTTATACAGTTTTCTCAAAAAAAATATTTCAAACATTTTTTCCTCACAATAATATTTCATAATGTATGAATTTTTATAAGAAATTATAAGACTAAATATTTTTTTAATTTAGCAAAGTATTCACAATGTATGTAAAATTCCTGGTGAATTTCATCAATTTAAAATGTCTCATGATTAATATTTAAAATATACTTATTTTTTCTTTTTCCATTACTATGCGTGCAATTATAATTGAAAATAATTAGAGTAAAATAAACTTCTGGATTTAGAAAGAAAAGTAGATTAGTAATTACTCTTTTGTGTTCAACCATACAGTTAATTACACCACAGATTTTTCTCTTGATAATTTGCTTATAAGCAACAGTTTATCTAGATTGTTGCCACAAGTAAATGAAGAATATTAATTTTATTACGATGAAACAAATAAATAAACAAAAAGAGTAATTGAATTGTATGAATTCCGTTTCAGTTCTTTTAATTTGATTTATATGATTGCATAAGAATTTTTAAAATATAAATTTATTAAAGAGATCATACATGTTTAGGAAAATTAATGGAGTTTATTAAAATTATAACCGTTCATACTTTAAAATCTTAATCTTAAAATATATATTGCACTTTTATTTACAATACTTAATAATTTTAATTGAAAAATACATTATGCATGTAATATTGCATTAAAATATGTTAAATATAGTAATTAATGATATAGTGCATTTAATTCATTATTTAATGAAAGAATTTTAAATTATAAATCTTCACAATAAGATTTTTACGTTAATATCAAATTTTAAAAAGTATTGAAGAAAAACATCATTTGTAAACAGAATTTCTTTAGAACTTTAGCAAAGTTATTTGTTCCACAGTAATTTTTCACTTCTTTTTTTCACATAATTACTAGCTTTAAATCATTGCTAATTGACCTTTTTATGCAAAAATTTTTAATATTTTTAAATAAAATGTTTTTTTTTCCTTATGTTTTAAAGTGATTAATATCTTGAAAAATACCTCCATAACAATTTCTGCTCCTTTTTCAAATTTTTATTTGGGTGAGTTTTTTTTCATTGTATACTGTGTATTACCGTATACGTATTTTACATTTTATGTAAAAATTCAAACATAATTTTTTATGATTTTCGAATATGATTCCAAACAATATTTTATCTTTATTATTAACTTCGAACGTAAAATTATCCAAACTTTGAAAAAAAAATATAAAAATGCATATTTTTTTCCTCAAATTTTTAAATGATTTATGTGCATCAAAAAATTATCTGTAATTTTCATTTGGGGCGGGGGGGGGGGGGGGCTTAATTCTTTTTAAAAACGTTTTCTGCTGAAAATTTGGTTTATTTCTATGTTTGTTTCATAAAATATTAACGTTTAATATTTTCCCGGATAAATAATGCCTATCCACAGGTTTTCATCTAAATTAGTAACAATTAGCATTGATATTTGCATATTTATAACTTCTGCATATACTTTAATTACTATACGAATCTTAATAATTCTTTGTATAAAAATTCATCTTATGATTGTAAGGAACGTTCAAGTTATGCATCCTGCGAGGTATACGATGAATAAATTATTAATTTAATAAAAGAAACATAATCTTTCCCGTTAAATTAGCTTTTCTTTCGTTCTTTTTTTTTATAAAAATGTAACTGTTAAAATAATTAAATAAATATAAAACACACATTTTTCTGTATCGTTTTCTTTGATGAAAATCAAATGAAAACAATACGACAAAAATGGTGATTATTTTTCAAGTGAAATTTCAAATTTTTACTATTCTTTTTTGTTCGCATTTATGGATTTATTTACATCTATTTATCTTAAATCAATGGAATTATTTTAGTGGACTCAGTTTTCACCCACGTGTGGCTATTACTGCCATCTGTTGAGCATCGCGTAAACTACTTTTCCTGTTCTGGAAAAAAATTAATATGGTAGTATGGTTCATTATTTTTGTTACTAGTTTAATGTTTTTGTTGTTTCGCTTTTTTTTTTATACGAACTATTTTCCTTTCTAATTACAAAAATTGTATTTTTCATAACTGAATTCTATTTCAGTGAATTCCATTTTTAGGTATTTTTGTGGATATTTTAAAAAAAATGTTAATTTTCTTTTGACAAATACATAAAAGTATTCTATCGATAAATTTTGGTGTAATTAAATATGATCTAAGTATTTCACTAACATGATATTCTCTGATTTTACCAATGACGGAATTCCATTTATCAAGCCTTTTAAATCTATATTATTAATAACAAAATATTCAATTTTGCAAATAATAAATTCTTATTAATAGAATAAAATGATCTAAAAGTACTAATTATTGTTATCTTAAAAAGTTAATTTGAAACGGTTTCCAGTATTTTTACTTTTAATTACATGGAACAGTTAATGAAATTGTGACAATTAAGCATTTTTTCCCTTCAATTTTTAAATACCGATTTGGTAAAATTTATCTATTGAATTAATTATTCTATCTAAATTTAGTTATGAATAGGAGAGCTAAGCTTTTTTCATTATTTAACGCAGCATTGCGCTTTGTTATTGCATTTAAAAACAATTTAAGTTATGGCAAAAAGTTCTATGTTTTTAAATTTAAATTCTGTTACATTTTATTTTATTTATATTTCAAGTTGCTATAATTATTTAAGTATATTTTAAGAAAGCATTATAACTGAATTTTCTACTTTTGTATGTTTCTTATATTACTTATGAAAATAAGGCTTTTATTATACTGATAAAATATTCATTGTACTTTTGTTCATGTAATTTAAATTAATATTAAATCAGCAATCGTTAAAATTCCTTTTTGGATTTGATTGAAAATTCGTTTAATTGTAGAACTGTGATATACTAATAAGTAATTAATAAAGTAAACCTTCGAAAATACAGTTAGATTCCCATACATTGAAAACCGTCGTTCTAATATGAAAATCCAAGTTAAAATCTTAGTAAAAAAGAATCAATAATTTTGTTCGTAATTGGTAAAAGAATGTTTTATAAAAACACAAATCAGTACATAACTGTTTTTAATATGGAATTAAAAGTAAATTATATAACATCTGAATTAGAATTACAAATAATTAATATGTGGAACATTAGAAATAAATTTAAAAACTTTCTATTTTTAGACTATGTGCTAATGATTTCTAACTTTATAGAGAACAATCATAACTCATTAAAAGCAGACAGGTTTTTGACAATGGCTTTCAACGCTTGCACACTTTTTCTTAAATTCCTTTTTCCTTACAAAAATTTAATGTTAAAGATGTTCGTGTGTGTGGTTTTAAACCACAGAAACATTTTCTTATAAAGTTATAGCACATTTCGGAAAGTTTGTTGTTTAAGGATTTTCGATCAAAAGGAGCTCGATGTATATAGAAATCTGACTTTTTTTTCTTAAAAAAAAAAAAAAAAAAAAAAACTAGTTTAGTTTTTGTACTAATATTATTTTTTTTAACAGATTTGTTATTTTCACCGTGTTAGGATTCGAACAACAATACTTGTCTTATCAATAATGCAATGTCTTGAAATAAATATGAAATGTTATTTATTTATTTATTTATACTGAAGACAAAAGAATTGAATCAAAGTCACCATACACCCACAAATATACATAAATGAAACATGTATTTAAGCTTATAAGATCATACACGAAATTATAGCAAAAAATATATAAATTTTTAAAAACTGTTGCATAATTACTTGATTTATAAGAAATAAATATTAAATTAAGTACCGATAAATCTTCATTAATAAGCAATTCTTAAAAACTAAAAAAATTCAAAGACCAAGGATACAATTAAGAAGGTAAATAAATCGAGAAAGGAAATAAAGTAATTTAGAATTCAGTTTCTTTCTTTAGAAAAAAATGAGGGATGAAACATGTTTTATGGATCCAAATCATTTTAATATTCAAAAGTTAATAAAACATATTTAAAATTCTTCATTTTTTTCTTTGTATGTATTAATGTTTTCTTTGTAAAATTTTTTCATATTTTTTTAGTCGTCTCAAAATGAAGTGAACTGGAAAATGATGAATATTTATTGATCCCTCCCTACTGTATCTGTTATATATATATATAGTGCCTCTAAAATAACTCTTACTTTATTTCTAGCAGCTTTTTTGTCTCAAACTCTTATCTTTTTCTCTTCATTTTGTTTTCAAAAAATATTTTTTATATTTTGTTTCATGTCTAATCAAAATGAAAAAATTTGAAATCAAAATCGTCCTCTTAATTATTATTTTATTTTATTACCGGATTAATATTTTTAACATGCTTTATGTACATCATATTTTTTGTATTTCTTATTCATAGTTTTTATTTTATTCATTTTTAAGCTTGATATTATTTTGCTATCCTAAATAATTTAAATATATATATATTTATTTCTAAATACATAGCTTAATTTTAACGTCTTTTATTAGACGAAAAATGTCAATAAACGTTAAATTTTTATAAGTTGTTATTTACATTAGTGTATTTATTGTACTTAAGTATATGTGTCAAAATATATTCAAAGCTTTTAAAAGTTTAAAACATATAACATATGTATATTAAAAATATAATTGACTTTTTACTTTTTTATTATCCGATTATCAATAAATATGTATGTATTCAATAATATTTGTATTTTTAAAAAACGTTTTTAAAAAATGCCGCAAGATTTGTTCGATTTCATTTTGAGAAGATAGGAATTGAAGCCTTTTTACTTATGCAAAAGAATCATATTTATGATTTATAGCGCTATTCCACTCTTCCCCACCAGATGTCGCTAGTTGTCGAACTTTCTTTTCACGGCGCCCGCGTCTTTTTACTATGAAGAACGAAATCGGAAAGTTGAAGGGGGGGGGAAAGCGCGCGGCGTGCACGATAAGGGAGAAAATAGTATGTAGTATGCCATACAGAAGGGAGGGGGGAAGCAAGGAGAAGAGGAAAAAAAATATGATGGATCATCGCGTGTAGACAGACACGCAGACACAAACTTGCCATTTTTTTACTACTTTCTTTCTTACTACGATCTCTATCTGTATGTGTTCGTCAAAGCTAAGGGAACCTAGGCCTTTAACCTTGACCTACTGTCGTTTGACATACCGTAATCGGAGGGGGTGAGAAAAGGGTTATCTGTTCGGGAGTAAAAAAAAGGACGGGTGGTATTCGTCTTCTTATGGCAGACGACAATAGCGAAAGGGGTGCGTTTTGAGGCCCATATTCCACCTGTTACAAAACGGGAGGGCTTTTTGGGAAGGGGTTAGAAGGATTGGGAAGGGGAAGTCTGGAATATTTGAGGTGCCGATAGGGTTGTAGTCGCAGGTATGATTTGCATTCTTATTGTGTAGGGTTGAATTGCACCTGTGAGCCACGTGTTTCCGCGCTGTGGAGTTATTCACGATAAAAATCGGTTTTTCTTGAGAATCGAAATTATCTGGAGGAAAATTTTCAGACCTCGCATTCAATCCGTTTTACTTTTAAAATGATGTGTGAAATTTATGTAGTGTATACGTACACTATTTAATTCTATTCTCATTTGCTTTTCTCATTTGTTTTCAATTATCACCAATGCTCAAGTAATCACTCAACTTATGGAAATAAAACTTAGTTCCAAATATTCGTTAGATATTACCCCAAAACAAATGTCTTGTTATGTTACGGAACTAATTTTTATATAACGATAGGTTTAAATTTCGTTCGAGAAATTTATAGTTATGCAATTAATCTTTCTTTATTTAAGTACTATAATCACAAACGCTTTAGACGGCCATAGTAGCCGAGTGCTCATGGCCGAGGTTGTTTCAATCAAGATGTGGGCTCCAGTCCTGGAGTCATTAAAATGCCGCCGTGGAGTGAAGCGTTAATGCATTTTAAATCTCCGGGGTTCTAAGTATTTTCATTGGAATTGTGTTAAGTTACACTTAAAATCTGCCCGGGGCTTAAGAAGTTCCATCGGGAGGTGCCCATTCGGTTTCTGAAGCCTTTGGCCTAGTGCACTAATTACTTACTGGTGTCCAGGCCGAGTGGTTAGCCCGATACTGGACCCCCAGTTAACTTCCCTAGAATACTTGGTAATTTATCAACCCCAGAGGGTCAAAGGGCTGAATTGACCCATGACCAGCTACCCAAGGTGAAGGTTCGGTTATTATGGAAGGTGGGAAGTCAGGTATTGTTCCCTTGATACTTGATCAGGTCTCAAAATTACGTGGACCGTCGCCAATAGCCCTCGTTTTGCTTCTTAGTGTCACTTTAATAAACAACCAAGCATTCGAAATTCGTATGCTTTATATATTTTAAACACTTTAGAATTTTTATTTTTATTGAGGGAATCCTCTCTCGTTGACCATTTAGAACGAAAAATTTTCTTCATAGTCCTCGGGTCAGACTTTCATCTGAAAAATTTATTTTTGATCAATAGTCTTAATCAAATCAATGCCTACGAAATCCAAAGATACGTTTTATTTAAGCTTACTGGATCCCATCTGATAACTTCTGTGCAATTTTAGTTGGTAATGAGACTCTGTGAATAGAATTTCTATCTTTATCGTTTATGTTCTCTGCTACTACTGTTGCCACTAGATCCTTACTAATGATAAATCTAGAAAGATTGCGTACTACATAGCATTACAAATCTCCAATACCACCGCAAGAATAGTAGGGCGTACTTTTAATTTTAAGTTGATTTAAGTAGGATAAATAAGCTCAATGTTTGGTAAAAAATATATCAGATATATTTGTTATTGAACTGCGGTTTAATGTGAACTGTCGGCAAGAGATGTTTAGAATGATTTTCAATGTAAAAGAGCTTTTTCCGAAAGTGTTCCAATCATCAAGAAGTTTGCGTTTCAAAAAAGAGTTGGGTGTGAGGATTTTTAAGTCTTTTCAAAGTTGCCATTTTGCAAAATGATCTGCAGCATATATTAATTAAATGTATGCCGTATTATATTGCTGTAATATACCTTAACTCAGTTAATATTAATGAGGTTATTATTTTGAAGTATATGTCGTTTAATTTTGTCCTATTCGTTGTTATTGTGGTCAGAAGTCCTATCGAAAACATACTATCTGTACAAAAATTAGTTTTTCCATTATTAACTGACCATTTTACGAAGAAATCACTTTCAAATAAGAAAAGTTTTAGACAAATGCATATAATCTATTTCTTTGTTAAATTTCATTAATCACTCAACTTTTGTGGTTCGGTTTTACTTGCTTGGAATATGCAATATCACAGATGTGTTTAGGGTGGATTATGTGGAAACGAATTAGGGGATTTCTTTGTGTAATTTCTTTTCGTTATCACTTAAACTCAACTGTTGTTGCGTAGTGAACTTTGTAGTGAGGCATAATTTTTGTGAGAGCAATAATCAACGAAATTAACACACACACATATATATATAAGATTACTATAATTAAAATTATTAAAAACAAAAGCCTAAATCAGCTTAGAAGTCAAATAAAAAAAATTGAAAGACGTGTTTTATGTTTTAAGTGAGATTTTTATTCAAGAATCCAAAGAGAAATTTCTTCCTTGTAGAATAGCAGCTCTAAAAGTACCCTAGTTAGGAACTGAAATTGGGGTATTAGGAATGGGAAATAGGAGTATGGTAACGCAATGTGTGTAGTATTGTCAATTGGTCTCGTTTTTGTTTTTTCTAAGAAATCTACAACTATAATTCCCTTGACTTTCCAAAAAAATATCGTCATAGTTTTTCTGGCCGATGAGACCGTCTTCTCTGAAGCAGATTCACCAGAAGCAATCCATTGTGTTTATTGTTGACTGTTTTCCGGTGTTTCGGAATAAATCCAGGTCTCATCGATGAGGATGCGACCAAATTTTGATTTGGCTGCAAATAGCTGCAGAATCAAAACCAACCTATGAATCAGTATCAAATGTATTTCGGAGCTGTTTAATAGATGGCAGCACACTATTGTAACAAAAGTTTGCCTCAGCAATGAAATCTGTTGTCCGAAACAGGTGCTTTTCAAACCATCCTCATAAAATATTAAATTCATAATTGAGAGTATGGAATTGATCTTTATTCTCAACGGACTTTCACTGTTTCATATTTCTCACTGTTATCGTGGAGCCAATTACCCGCATAAAATAGAAGAATTATTGTACTTTACATTTGGCATAGAATTAATAATAATCCTAATATTTTACAAATGTTTGTTCCTCTCTTTAACTCGCAAAACATGCAAAATGAACAATTGCTGATTATCGCAGAACTGGAAGGAAACTAAATTTTGCAGGCCATTATTTAAAACAAAAATGCCTAATGAAAAGAATTGTATGTGTAGTATATAATTTTGTGGCGGAAGAATTGTCCCTTTTCTCATTTATCATGACATACTGTATAAATCCGAATGTAACGCGACACCAAAATTTTTTATTAAGATAGAAAAAAAGGATAAATGTAATGATGTAATGCGATCCATTCATTTTACGTAAAAGATTTCAAAGAAATATAATTTAGTCAAAAGGCATTTATCAAAAATAATTAATAATACAGGCTACATTCATGGCAATAAAATTAAATATATTTAAAGCATGAGAGTACGAATAAGAAAAGTTGCTACATTCCGTTACCTAGATCTCGAAGTTAGCGCTAGTCAATATTTTAAAGGGAAATGATTGGTCAAAAAGTATCGCGTTGCATTCTGGTTAATACGGTTTATTTGCATGCCAAAACTTGATGCTGAATATTCGTTCAAGTAACTAAAGCCCGTTTCGATGGATAATAAGCTGCTACATTAAGTTACTCTCGGAGAAGCTTTCAAATCTTTACTTCTTTTCTGATTCAGTTTTAAGAGCATTGAATTCTGTAATAATGATTAAGGTTATTCTTAAATATTCGTCGTTCAGAAAAGGAACTTAAGATTCTATATATAACTTCATCTTCTGTTGATCAAACATAGTCTAATTCCCCATTTAAAACCCCCTTCTTTCGATTTTTGGTCATTTCTTCCAAACAGATGATAACCAATACTTATCAGGGGAGGAGGGGGGAAGGACAATTGCAATTTCAGTAAAGAAAAATATCTACAAAATTCTGAAAACCTTTTACATAAACATTAAATATGTTGTTTTCATAACCGTTATTTATAAATGAAAAAAATGAATAATTTCATTACATATGCGGATGTGGCACGGCCTCAGCAATTTTTCGCTATAAATATTTTTACTTGAAAGTTAAATTTAAGTTTTAATATATCGAATTAATATCTTCTAATTATGAAGCCTTTATTACATTCACGTTCAAATAAAATAAACATGAATGTATTTAAATGCCTACATTTTAAATTTGTTCGAATCACATTAACATAAACATTCATAATATGGAATAATATTTTATCGAGCTGATATATAAAGAAAAATCGCTCATACTTCAAATTTCATTCGGTCTACAAACTGGTTGAAAAGGAAAGAAATCGTCAATTAAGAGACGTTTCAAGTATCCCCACATTCAACATTACACCTTTCTCATCTAAATTTCCAACTGCTGGTCAACCCTTGGAAAATCAAAAATGGAATGTCCCATTGGCGTCGTGAAATCCCCCCCCCCCCCGGCTCTTTATATTTTTTTTTATTATCATATTTTTTTTCAATGGCACCTTCGCCCATACCCCTTGGTCCGGACCTCCCTCCCACCCACACTACTTCACCGTTCACGGGTTATTAGGCAAATATCGATTGCAGACGATCTTTCCTCCACCCCCATACGTACACACCTCCTGCATCCCTCGATGTGCTCCTATGGCCCCCTTCTTTGTCGCACCGTTTGGATCGCAATTTTTTATGCAGATGGTTATGCTCACTCCTTCACCCCATTTCTCGTCTTGAAGGGTTGTTGTTATTTTGTTGTAGTCATCTTATAAAGCATATTTGGGTATCTTACTAGCGTGGGTGTCTTGGTCTAGGAGCTGCGGCCCAGGGCATGGATTTATGTCCTTAATTTAATTTTGTTGCATTGCTTATGATGAATTATGCACTTGTTGTAATAATGTATAATTTATAATTTTTTTTTGTTACTTATGATACGTAATAAAATGGCATAATTGATTTTTTTTTTTTTTCGCTTCAAATTTAAATAAGATTTTTCCCCCAGTTTTATTGTTTAATCAGCTTTTATAGTATAATATTAAATTTCGAAAGTAAGTGCATTAGATTTTTCTAAAAACATATGACCATTGCCTGCCCTTTTGTTATATCAAGTTTTGCATGTTTGCTGTATGGACATACGAGCTATTCTAAGGAGAATGCCATAGATTGTTAATGTGTTTATTTTTTTATAACTAATCTAGCGTTCATTTTAATACTAACGCAATCCGCATTAATATAAACTTTCCTTCAATCATTTAACTTAATTTAATATAGTTATGAATGTGTAAACAAATTTTGTAACCATCAATTATCTTAGGTATCAAATATTTTGTAAGAAAAAGAAAATGTGGAATAGTTGGAAGAATAGTTATATCTATATTGGAGAAATTAATTGAATTTTTGCAGCATTTGTACGTGTAAAATTATTTTTCCGTTACTTTATTCATAGAATCCGCTTTTTTTTTTAATGCGAAGGGTTTTGAATGCAATTACATATTTTTCATTTATAAAGTGTTGTTTCATACGCTATGCAACGAAGTGTATCATAGCTACTCTTTTATTGAATTTCTATGATTATAATAATGCATTCAATCTAACTTTAACATAATGCTGTCACACATAACTTGTCCTATTATAATTCTGATTAATTTAATACAGCTGTAAATCATCATTTATTTTAATCATTAGCTAATTTCTAAAAAAAAGAAGAAGGAGAAGAAAATGAACGTTTCATGAAGCACAGTAGTATCCAGTCTTACAAAATTAATCAATTTTTTTCCTGGGTTCGTACCTCGAAAGTCTACTTATTTAGACAATTTTTAGGTATATGTGTGTTCAATTATTACAGACTTTTATTTACATTAAAACTTTCGCTTCATATGCATTTTATAAAACTCAACTACTCTGAAATTGGAGGGGGGGGAAGACACTTTCCAGTCATTAGTTATGGCGTCTAATCTACATTCGAATAAGTGTCATAATTCGAAAGTTTCTTGGAAGGAGGGCCCACACAAGAACAACTAAAACAGTTATTTTTATTCAAATGATTTTTCACTCTTTTTCCGACAATCAACAATAAATATAAGCTTGAAGTAAAACAGTAATTTGACTGCTTAACAGAAAAAGGTATCATATACTAGTACTAATTAAATGATTCGTGGAGCTACATTTTTTCATAAGTTTAAATCCTTGTATTCCGAGTAAATATACGTAAAGTTATAATGGTGATTGGTAGTTATTCGCCTTTAAGAAGTTGGCATATATCTCCCTTTAGCTGCGTCCAAGAACGTTGTTATATACTAAATTAGAGAATGTCATTCACCTTAGCTCTTAACATATCTGCCTAAATAACCATGCGAAATGAACAACTGATATAACAAAATAAAATCTTTAACAAATGTAAAAGTAAATGTGATATTCACAAGTTGATAACTAATAGGAATGCATTTAATGTCATTCATCGTCATCATGTGGATGATATCCCTCGTAGTTTCTAAATTGCACTAACGCATGCCAGTCTGTGCAGATAGTTCTATCTTAGATTCAAAAACGAAAATTCTTCTTTTGTAATAAGTGTGTGCGTGCGTGCTTGCGTATGTTTAGACAAATGTGTCTATTTTAAAAAGTCAAATTGTTTCTTTAAAAACAAAGAAATAGTATTATTGACACACAAGAACTGATAACATCTGTTAATTTCAATAATTATTTGTTATTCTTAAGTGACGTGATTCGATATAGATTAAAATGGCATTGATTTTTTAATTGGTCAACTTATTGGAAGGGGGAAATAATCTTTAGGGAGCCATTGTGTGAAAAATTCTAATAGTCAATTTTGGATTTGAAACTAATCAACATAAATATCACTCGCATTTAGAAATCAATTGCAAAAGTTTCTAAAATAGAAGATGAAACTATGCTACTTATAAAATGATTTAAATGAGTAGCAATAAAAATATCGTTCGAAATGAATATTTAAATCAGCCGAGAATTAAATTAGTTAATTTATTACGCGTGTGCATATGATAGGTAAAACATTTATTTTTTACTGAAATATGAAAGCAGTATGCCTTTAATTTCTTAACACATAAAACTTTCAATGATGGCGCATTTTTTAAATCTATTTTATCTTTATATCAATTTAATAATCAACAAAGAAATGGATTTTAATCTATAGAAAAAAAGAGGAATATAGTTAAGATTAAAAAAATATAATATTGCATTATTCTGAAATACAAGCTTAAGGTAACATGAATATCATCCACAATTATTCTCAATATGTTTAACTTACAAAATTTAATTCAGTACTGATTCATATCGGGGTTCCTGTAAATCTATTTAACACGGGAACTACTGTAAAAACTGCGCATGAACTTGATGAACTTCTGAAATAAACTTGTATTAGGCTCATAAGGAACTTTTGAAATTTTAATAAATTTTTCAACGATATTTTTTATTTAAAAAAAATTGTATTTTAGCATTTTAAAACTATTATATTCTTTTGAATTGAAAAGTAAATTATATTGTGCAATTTGTCTAATAATATTCCTTTAAACACTTTCAATTTAAAAAAAGCACTGAAAAAATGTATTTAAAATGTAATTTCAATACCATGATTTTTGAAATTTATTTTTTACTATCATTTATTCGATTTTTAGAGCAGCTCTTCTTTCACGGGAAATCGGTAAACAATTTATATCGCTGCTGAAGGAATACGCTGTTAAAATTTACTATTTTCTATTGAATTGCAGCTTTTGATATTAATCAGTATCAGTAGATTAAAAATTTTATACATCACCTCAAATACATGTATTATTTAATCTTTAATAGAAGTATTTCTAAATATATAAGTTGTTTCTAGACTTCTCGAAAACAATTATCTCTAAAATAAGTAAATAAACTGGAAAATGAATCAGTTAAACATTACAAATAAAGGATTGTAAATATTGAGAACTGTATTTCATATACTCCATTTAATCATCTATTATGTTTTAATTACTTATATTTTTTAATTTTTAATAATGAAAAATTTCTTTTTTCGTTTCAATCTTTCTTCGGTTTATTTTTGCTTAACATATGTTTTAATTATTTCTGATAAAATAATGAAAGAATAAACATTAGGCTACGAAGTTGAGAACAATTTACTTAAACTAAACATTTTGGAATCAACAAATAGACAAATAGGAATGCATATAAATTCGTACACTTATTTTTCTACCCAAAAGAAAACAAGAAAAAATGGAATTGTTGTTATTTCTATCATCTGGATTTCTTCATAGAAACTTTAATTATTCAAATTTACTAAAATATTTCCACTCTGCTTGATTACATCGTAAAATATTATCGTTTGTCAGTTTCTTAATGTGGAACCTTATTGAAATATATTTACTTTCACTTCTTACAAAATAGTTTGATTAAAATTAAAAAAAAATTTGATTTTCATAACAACTACTGCAAAAATGCTAATGGCTGTAAGACAGAATTCTAATAATCAAATTAATTTCATCCTTAAACTTTTGAACACTTTTAAATCATAGTATTTTTATCCTTTATTAGCCACTCAAGTGGCTATTGTCTTAGGTGGGGTATAAATTGTTGAAAGGACCACTTTTCAATTTTTTTTAATATGTAAATTAGATTGTTTATAACCATGTTTTATTTCCTGATTTTGCGGTTTTGGCCGTAGACTTATTGTTAAATTTTTCTCTTTTTATATATTCAATTTTACAATTTACGTTTTCTTTCATTTTAAGTACATTTAGCTTAAAATATATTCGGTTTAATAATTTACCTTTCGCTTCAATTTTAATTACATGTAGCTTAAAATACATTCAGTTTAATAATTTTTCGTTTGCTTTAATTTTAACTATATTTAATTTAAATATATTCAATCTTTTATTTTATCACTTCCTTAAATTTTAATATCGGAAAAAGTATATTATGGTCCATTTCAATATTTCATCGTTTACTTTAATTCTAAGATTTAATTGAGAAATTTAATAATTGTTTTTAAAAAGTTAGCACCTAGGGGGCTAAATCTGTTCTTTGCAAAACTTTGCGTAGAACAATTTTTTTTTATTTCCTCTTATTGTTGACTTTGTATTTGTGAAATCTTGAGTTGGGAGGACATTTTTACCAATGAATTCGATTCTTATAGACATTTTAATAGCTTTGAGGATGTATTATAAAAATTTATTATTTCAATTATTTGTAATTTCTAATAGATTACATCTAGAGATCTGAATAACACTTAAAATTGGGTTTGGAAAAGAATGTTTTTATATAAAAATATTCATTTCGAGAATTACATCCTTTTTCAAATTCTATGGCATTAATAAATATAAAAGTGTTTTTTACTGAGGTTTCTTTTTGTAAGTATCAGAATTCTCTAAAAAAACTGTTTCGAGGTTTTCTAATTATTACGTTTGAAATAGTCTTAGGTGCAAAAAAAATGCTTCAAACATTTTCGAAGGTGATTGAAAATAATCATATATACAAACTTTGTAGTATTGATCGTTTTTAATAAGTTCTCATGCTGCTATAAATGATAACATTCTTATATATGATTAATATTTTATTTATCTGATTTTTATTTCTAAAAAATGCTATGATTATGAAAGCATTTTCCAGATCTTAATATGAATCGAAAAAGACTTTAAAGTGTTTTTTTCAATTATTTAAAATCTAAAAATGGCGTAAAATGACAAAAAAATAAATTGATTGTTTATCTATCTCTTTCTGTTTATTTGTGTAAATTAAGCAGTGTTTGTAATACATTGTTTGAAAGATAATATGCCATCAAATCCTAATTCTGGTGAACATCAATTTTGAATTCCAAAAAAACTAGTAAATTACGATTTTTATTTCATGACTTAATAATCGGATAATTTCAGACTTTCAAAATTAAAAGTTGTGTGTTTTCAATTACCATGACAACAACTGTTTGGCCTATTTCGTCTTGAGATTCCATTATTCTTACTTCTGAAACAGTAAAATTTAAAAAAAAGTGAGGTTAGCGAAACATTTCTTATTCTATGCTAAATCATTTCTTCTTTTCCTTTTTGCCATGTTATGTATGGTCTTTGTCCTGATTCAAAACAGAATCTTTTTTTCTTGTTGTCGAGAAGAAAAAAAATCTTCATATAGCGAAAGTGAGATGCGTATTTACGGCATTTTTTAGAGAAACTACACCTTCCATTTCAAAGACTGTCAAAAATTCATTTCCAAGTTTTTTTCCCCCTTAAAAAACAACATGGTTTTTCAATCGTACCCAACCCCCACCATGGAACTTCGAACACAACCTCAACTGGATAAAGATAAAAAAAAAAAAAAAAAAAAAAAAAAGTCATATTTTTCTCCCCGACTATTAAAATACTCCTTCAGACAAAATCGAAACAGACAGAAAAGTAAAAATAAAAATCTAAAATAGAACTTTTTTTTTCCCTCCAAAAAATGGAACAAACTTCATTTTGGTTTCCTAAATCAGAGAACTCCTTCGTTCTTAAGGTGCTAATAGAATCGTCCCGGTTTAAATTTTTGTAGAACCCACTACCCTACCCTTTGTCTCGACGCATCGAAAATATCGTTTGCATCTTTCTATGAAGAATCCTTGGTGCCACTTTGAGTTTCAAAGCCCTAGTACTCACTTTTCACGTTGCGCAAAGGGCTGTACCATCTCGGGGCGGTGTTTCTCGATATATTATGCAAAAAGAGTCTTGATCAGGCGCCCCTACTTTGCCAGACACCTGAGAAAATTAAGACGCGAAACACATCTTCTACATATCTCCTCCCTTTTATATATCTTAACATTTTTTTTTTTTTTTTTTTTTTCATTTTCCTCTCCCGCTGCATATCGAAAAGGAAGTTTTTGTTGTGTATACGAATTGATCGGTAAAGGAAAGACTGGGTAACCACGCATGCGTTAATGGGCTGATTTTTTTGTTACTCAAATAATTACAATGAGACATATTTAACACTAAAGAAAAAGGACCTAAGTATTATTTTTTTTTTTTTTTTTGTTTATGTTAAAGAATTTCATGCTCAATGATGCTTTGTATGCATAAAGCTACTCTCCAATATTTTCGATGTCGTCAAATTTTATTAATTCGTATAAGTTTACATATTTAATAAAAACACGTTCAAAAAATTTTTTTCGGTGGAGGAAAAAAAATGTGATACTTTTCAATGTCTTTTTCATGATCAAATTATCGATAGTTGTTCGATATGATCCATTGTTTTATCCATATCGCCATTCGAATGCATGTTTAAATAACTGCACTTTATTTTTGCGTTGTTCTACACATCCCTGCTTCTTTATTTTAAGCCAAATAGCGATATATTTCCATCCCTATTTCTCTGTCCTTGTACTCATAAGCAATGCATTTATTTAAAATGAAAAGAAAACCACGAAATTCAGCAATTTCACTTCAAAATTCACTGATTTCAACACAAAATTCTCCTAAATCTTTTCTTGTTAACTGATTTTAATTTTATGTAAAATAAAAAAAAATGTGTAAGATTACGTTGTGTTGTGTAAATGCCGCATTAATAATCCGTGTTAAAAGATTTTTCATGTTAAATCTTTTCGTATTAAACTGTTTTCGTTTTAATTTCACTGATTGAGAATTTTGTATTTGCTGTGTAATGAGAGAGAGAGATTCTAGTTGTTTATAGCAATTAAAACTGAATAGAGTAGAATTGTTGAAATAAATTTTAGTGTTTTGTTGCTAACTCATTTAGTGACACTGTTTGGGGCAATATATAATAGTTAATTTTTAAAAAGCGATTTTTAAAAAATTAACAATTCAAGTTCACAAATATCTATAGTGGGTGGCTAAATAAAAGCAAAAAACAAAACAAAAAAACTTTTAGTCTAATATGTTATTATTTAGGTCTCCTGTACAAGAACTAAACTTTAATATATATATATATATATATATATATATATATATATATATATATATATATATATATATATATATATATATATATATAAAGCATATTTTTTTATGTTTTTATTGATTATATTTCAATGTATTTAGAATTTAGAAATTGATAAAAAAAAAAAAGTTATTCTTAACAGTCAAATAACAACAGAAAAATTCAACTTTATACGTTAATATTTAGATACCCCCCACACGCGAATAAGCTCTTAACTATCAGTGCTTTTAGGAAATATTGAAAAAGCTTGTTTTTATGAATTTTCTTAAAGTTTTCAAGTAATAAAATCGCTTGCATGAATGAAACCCAAAAAGTAAAAGCAGTGTTATACTGCATTATTCAAGTTCCCTTCAAAATATATTTATTTTTGAATAATATTCAGATTTTGAAACAATGTGTTTTTTTAAGTTCATAACGCTTGTTTACATTTTATCACATGTACTTTCAATATACTGTACCATATTATATATATATATATAAAATAGAGAAAGAAAGAAATGAGAATTACTATTCTTGAATCAAAATTTCTATTTAGTGTTTAATTGTTTGGGCTGGAATTATTCTTTGTATCGAAATTTGGTTATATTTTTAGGTCCTGTAGCTTTGTTCTGATGTCACCGCCTCGCTGTTCTCCAAAAATATGCTTGAATTGAGCAAATATTGTTATCATTTTATACATGAATATGGATCAACTATATGAATATATAGTTGATTCGGGTTTTTGAAATAGTTCTACGATTTTTTTAAAAAAAAAATCTGAAGATGAAAGTTCCGTCTTACCTTATCTGCAATGTTTTGATATTTTTCTGAACTGGCATATTTTATTGTACAAGTGCTTGGAAATCACATGTATCGGTTCTTTACGACAACAATCGTGAAATGTTTTTGGAATCAATTTATCAGTTTTTACAGTTTCAAATTTTACACATATATTTATTATATTTTTTAATATTGCTTTTTTTCCATCATCGATCAGTTTTATCTGTAAAAAGATGTCAAAATCAAAGAATAATTTTTGTAAATATATATTTCTGTTTACAAATAAGCCTTAAATACATTTTGCACAACCCGTTAACGTTTTTTTGGCAATTATTACTACCCCAAAAATAGCGTTTTCATAATTATTCATAAATCGAGTGTCATGCGAAATTCTAAATTATTTTCTTGAGAAGTTGCAAATGTATTTATCAGTATGAAAGCTTATCAATACTATACATTTGTAAGAATTTCATGCCCTTTGTATAGTTTAAAACACGAGCATTTTTATATTGTGTGTGTAATAGAATAAATTGCTATTAAAGTAATATAAATCCGAACATACGAATAGGAGTTTTTACTTAGTATGAAACTTTTTAGCTACATGTTACAAAAAGAAAATTTCTTTTTTTAGAATTCTGATATATTTAAAAAGAATTTTAAGTTCTTCTTTCTTTTTAGTATTTATTGCGGCAGAATTTTTTTTACCTCACACGTTGCTTCAGCAACATTTATAAACATTTTACTTTTTAAAAATTACGCTTCAGGATTTTTTAAAAAAATATTTGTTTAACTCTGACCAATATGGGAAAAACAGAATAATATGAAACGTTTGTACCGTTCATTTTTGTTATGGTATTATATTAATGTTCAATATATTCTCCTTTCACAAATTAAATTCAGTAAACCTTCCTCCTTTGTTAACTTCATTTTTTGAATAAAAAATTCGAAAAATATTTCAAAAATTATTAATTAAACTTTGTGTGTAACCGAATTCTCACTCATTTCCCTTCACTAACCTCTCTGAGGCTGCTTTGCTACGATGTTTTGATTTATGAGAATCTCGCCTTTCGAAGGAATCGAGGTATTTGCAAATGATCCCTGCTGTTTAGGAAGAAGAGTAAGGGATAAGAATAGGAGAGATACAAGATTTAGATGGGGTCATAGGAACGCTATCGAGGCCATAGTACCTGTAAGATGTCCAAAGTGTGTCAACCAGACTCGAATCCATACTAGAGGCTTATTGCTTAGAATTCACGAGATAAGTAGATGTTAATATTATAAGTATTGGTTAAAGTCCGATTAAGTAGCCGCTCCCCATACTTCATTCATATTAATTATTGATTATTCAAGGACGTGAATAAACTGGGTGGCCACGATAGTCTTGGTCGCGGACTCGCGACAGACGTTTTTTTTGTCGAGTCTTGAGTTCGAGCCTTGATACCGCTGAAGACCCGCCATGTAGTTACTTGGGCTGAAAAATGTGGTCAAGGTCCGAAGTCCCTTTGGCAAAGTGTGGAAGATTCAAATTAGGGATGCGATCTCAGGTCTCGTCATCATCACTTTACAGAGGTTCGAAATTACGAGGTCTGTCGCCAGTAGCCCTCGTGTATCTTTTCAATGCGATGTTATCAAATAATCAAATCAAACTGAATAAATTAGTCAAAGATAAAGGCTAACCCTTATTCGGTAAATGTGTCTCTCACTACCAACAAAATGAATTCGCCTTGAGTATTTTATACTTCTAAAATTTCTTGAAAATTCAAAGTATTTTTAAACATATTATTTAGTACTTTCAAGTATTTAAAATCCTTTTTTTTTTTTAATTTAATGTTATTATGAATGCAGAAAAAAATAGAACTCTTATCTTATTTTTCCAAGTCGTTTTGGAGAAACAGCAATTTTAAAAACTCTGTAATAGGTAAAAGATAGAGAGAGAGAAAAGAGGAAAAGTGAACGTTGATTAATGCTGTGTATTCAATCAAAATATGATGAAACAATATAAAATAAAATATTTTTATTCTTTTTTTTTTTTTTTTTTTTTTTTAATAATTTTTTTTAAGGATATTTTTTTTAAAAAAAAATCATCTATTCATTAAAAAAACTTCTTACGGTTTTCAAGAAAAAAAAATTTTTTAACGAGCATTTTATTGATTTATCATCTCTTGAACAATCAATGTTTAACGATAGGAAGATTTCTTATTCTTTGAAAGGAACTTTCGCCAACGACTAACTGTAGACCATTCACCAAAGTTTAAAAGCTATCGCATTCAGACATGCGCCGTTGCCCAACTTTTCCTACCCTGATTCATCCCAGCTTGCGGTGGCTCTTTTATAAGTTATCCATAAAAACAAAAAGCTAAAAGACGGGATTCTTTTCCATTTCTGGTATTGAAATTCGAGGTGGCAACCGGCAGAAATAACAATCATCCTATAGGCTGAAGCAATCTGGCCATTTTTTCCCATCCCTCGCAAATGGTAGATATTGGAGGGGAATTAGAGAAACATTCCATCAACGAAATGGAAAGGATGTTGTGTTCTTTTTTTTTTTTTTTTTTTTTTTTCCGAACGCAGGTTCTCACTCGAGCCCATGCAGGAAGGAAGAATGCATCCTGCTCAATTTTAGCGATGTGTCTTCCATTTTTGATACTTTTGTTCATTCGTTCTTGTAGTTAACGGTCGTGATGTTCTGGTTGGCAGACGTAACCGGAGCTATCATCGTCAATACTTACTTTCCTAATTGTTCATATTGTCTGCTTTCTCTCTCTCTCTCTCTCTCTCTCTTTTTTTTCCCTTTAGAATTGGTATTTTCGAAACCTGCCACAAATATCGATTGTGGAATGTAAAACTTCTTTGGAAATTGGAAAGAATCCTTCTCCTGGAAAAAATTCATTCGAAAAAGTTATATTAAGCTTTTATTTTCAATAGATCCAGTAAAACCTCGTTCAGAGCTTAGGACATGTTCCTAGGCAAAGAACTCGATGAAGCAACGTTCAACGCTATCATTTTAAAATTTAGTAGACAGAGAAAAGGAAAAAAGCGGCACAAAATTAACAAATTTTACTTTAAGTTATTTTTATATTCATTCGCATGATTTGTTACATAACACTCAAAAATTTATACATTAAGTTCATTTTTGTAATGAGGATCCTGGGGCTTTGTTGCCTTAATATTATAATTTGAAGAATTTTTTGTAGGCAAGAAATTTTGATTCTCTGATCTATTTTTTGCGATTGGCCAAAGCGAATGAAACTACCATCGTAATCTAATTTACGAAGTAAACACTTGTTTTCTTATTACGTATGAATGTTTGCTTATTATGCGTATGTTTTGCATATTATGTTCGTACACTACACATTTATAAGTATTGTGTATCATATATGATAATAATATACATGTTCACAAGTAATGCCAGGTTTCTCCACACCAAGCATGTCAAACTTGCGGTCCACCCAACATAATTGCAACTAAAATGCTCTAAAAATATTGCAGCTCAATTTATGAAATTTCTAATTATACCCGATTACTGATAATGAACCATGGCATTTGACAATGAACCGTTCGTAATCGTGTTGAATTGACGCACCTATTCTCTGATCCATATAGTAAGGAATATTTTAGCAACCGATAGTAAAATAATACCATTAATATTCAACTGTCTCCTTTGTGTACCTAATATTACATATTTCGATTTCAGAGAACAAGAAAAAATAAGTTATTTAATTTGGGCATTTATTCTGTTCCTGGTCGGTTAACATTAAAAAAAAATATTGACTTCTGTCACAAATTTGTATTTTTTTATGTTAATAATTACTCATCTGTTTTAGACTCTTACTTTCAGTATTCCTTTATCTAAACAGTAAATGGCAAAACTAAACAAAAAACCATTGGAGGATATCGAAGATAAGGAAGAATTATTGTATTCCTGCTATTACTTGATAGATAAAATCATCTGCTGGATACGTAAGAATGATATTAATGTATGCCAAGTTATATAACATAAAACCTCGCTATATACAACATTAGTACAGTGATAAAAATAACAATTAACAGTATACCTTATTACGAAGTACATAAAGAGAAGAAAAAACTAACACCTTATCTACATATAATGCGGATCACATGACTTATGTTTGACATTTATGCCCGTGGTTAGAAATTAATCTGACACTCATGTTGTACACAGTTTCTTTTTATTTTCTGTTTAGTCTTTTCTATATGAGTTCACGTAATAAATTAATTTATAATAAAGCTAATATAAACGGCAAGAGAAAATGCAAAGTGAAAAGTTTCAAAACAAAATGACTGTATCACATCAAATCAATGTTAATCCAGGAAGTGCTAAACGCGATTGCACTGCGTGACTGCTTTGGATCAAATATTAGAAATCAATGACCTATTACGCCTGAAATCTTAAATTTATTCTGCTCATGATTTCATCCTCTCTCTCAAAAAAAAAAAGGATTTATCAAGCACAGGTATAGAAGTATTAATTTATTAGCCATTAAATTACTTCATGCTGATTATGATGTGAAAATGTTGTTTGACCGACATTATTGTTTTCAGTTGAGTACAGAGGATGCTAATGAGAGAAAAATGTTACGTGCTAATAAAAACAGGCATTTTTTTGTTTTATTTTATTGTGTCTTTATAATAATGGAGTCACAATACATAAATTTAAAAACTTATTTTCAACTTATATTTTGTTTTGAACTTTTTCAAGATTATTTGAAGTAGATTTTTTCTGTTTTTCACTTTGTTTTTATCAATTTTATTTGAATTTTGAAATGAATATAATTTAAATATATAAAGAAGTCGAAAAAGATTTTACCCATTCGTTCTTAACTGGCGGCTATTGTTAAATTATAAATAAATCATAATGAATTCTTCATATTTTTATTTAATTCATTTGGAATGTATTTTAATTTCCATATTGTTTCAATATTGCCTGAAATTAGTTGGCATTTAAGAAGCCCTCTACATTTCTTATTATTGTTTGTATTGGTTCATTTAATTTATTTATTACTTATCCATTTGTAGCTCTAACCTTTCATTTATTTCGGAGGATAAAGAATTATATTGTTCTTTGTGATAATGCATTCCACTTTAACTTAGCACTGGAAAATTCACTACCCATATAATCTAGTACTTAATACTTGTGATAATCTTGTATAAAAAATATAGTATAAGACATCCGATATTAATCATTCGGCTGTTTTTAGACTAACTTTTGATGTTTAACAAATTATTTATTACTATTTACACAAGTTTTATTTTCATTTTACATTCATTTTTATTAAAGTACGTTTCTGAAATTAAAACTTTAAAAAAAAATGTTAGTTTGAGCATAGATTCGCTAGCCTTCGCTTCATATGTGATTCACATCTGAAATTCCAAAATATGAATTTAAAAAAACCAGAAGGGATAGTTGTTATGGAAGCTAATGATTATACATATTCAGTTAGGATTAAAGATTCACTAATTAAGCTAAGCTTTCAGTCGTTAAGAACAAATGCCTTAAGAACATTTGATAAACCAACTTCACTTCTACAAATGGAACGAAATTTAAATAGTTAACGTATTCTTTGGGAAACAGATAATTAGTTTGTTTTATTATTATTATTTTACAACACGCGCCATAAGTGTGCTTTTATGCCTTGAAGGGGGTCGAAAAGACAGTAAACAGACCCCTAAGCACGCTCCTTTAAAAAAAAATGGGGGTTGGGAGAGTACTGCTCAGATTTCGTATTCTTTGATTCGAATAGACGGATAGTTGGCTTCCAGTTTCACTCCTTATGCCACCCTTTCTAAACTTTACACAAAGACGTTTACGAGAGGGGTTCGTACCCTTCACTTATGTTAAACTTTTTTTAAAAATCTTTCAACTCCCCCCCCCCTTCTGTGATGTATTAAGGAGGGGGGGGATCTCTTTTCTCTTTTTAAACATCTGGTTAAAGAAAAAACGTTTATATGCGTGTAAAAAATTAGAAATGTTCTTTTTTTTTTTCATTCCATGTGATTTTTTTTGTAGACGAATTTTTTATGGTAAAGAAATGTGTGTTGCGGAGTTTTCAATCGTACTTTGTTTTGTATTGTGTAACTTTTTTTAAGGCTCGTGCACAGCGCGTGCCGTGTCCCACTTCGCATTGGAACTCTTAGGGGGGTACTTCTCTTCGGAGAATAAGACTTATTTTCGCATTGAGAAATACTGGAGGGAAAAAAAATGTACGTCTGTTTTGTGTGGGTCCCTTTTTTAAGCAATAGAGGCTATTTGTTATAGCACACGCCGATTGAGTCTTTGATACAGATCGTTCGTTAAAAGGATCTACATTCTGTTCCATTTGAAATAGGAATTGAATAAATTAATCATTTTTTTTCTAAATTTGTCAGACGATAATTACATGATTATGAAGAGGAACACATATGAGTTTTGTTATTAATGTTTGAAAATTAGGGCGTTTTAATAATACATTTCAGTTTTATTGTCATTTATATTTTGTAATATTTACTGTAATACGGACCCCATTCTTGTAATATGAATAATATTTTTGTATTTTATTACTTAATGAGGTTTTAATTCCAATTAATATTGAAATTAAATAGTATAATTACGTCTTATACTATTATTTTATCATACAATATTATATTCTCCTTTTAATAATAAGCCTCTTGCATGTTTTGTTCATATGAAATTAATCAATATCGTATTAATAATAATCTCTTCTTACTTAAGTATTACTTTAATTAGCCGCTTATTCTTGCGATTTTTATAAACTTTCTAAATATTTATATAGAAATATCTTAAAAAATAAACATGCTTCTTCTGAAAAATAATGATTTTTATCGGTAAGTTCAATTTTTAATATGCTTCTTAGTAATAGAACTAAATTTTCAACCACAAATTAAGATTAAATGTCGATTTGAATCTAATTTTTCAAATTGAAAAATTCAATAACAAAAAGGAAGCCTGTTATTAAAGTAATTGACGTAGTTACGTATTACTAAAATATTTTGCCGTTTAATTACAATAATATGCTCTCCTTCAATAATAAGTCCCATACATTTTTTTTCTCGTATTAACTAATAATCATTCCTGATTACTTATTTTGATTAGTTACTTATTTAATACGATATTTTTAAATATTAATTTTTTGTATCTGAAATATGTTAATTTTCATCGAAAAATTTCTTTTTAATATGGTTCTTGATGATTATTTTGCGCGACGAATTAAGTTTAAATGTTGATTTGAATCTTTTTCTCAGATTCTAAAAATATTCAACAATAGAAGGAAGACTTATCGTTGAATTAAATAACATAGTTAAGTTTTACTAAAAATATTTCCGTAAAATTGCAGTTACATGCTCTCCTTCAATGATAAGTTATCTTACTTTTTTTTTTTTTTTTTTTTTTTTTTTTTTAAAAAAAAAAAAAAAAAAAAAATTTTTTTTTTTTTTTTTTTATTTTTATTTTTTTTTATTTTTTAATTTATAATTTTTTAAAAAATTTTAAATCCCCCCCCCCCGAAATATGTTGATTCCCATCGGCAAATTTCTTTTTAATGTAGTTTTTAAAGATAGAACAAAATTTTGAACGACAAATTAAATTTAAATGGCGTTTTGAATCTTTTTAAATTGAAGAAAAAAAAATCAATAACAAGAGGAAGGCTTATTTTTAAATCTTAGGGTGAGATTTTCGAAAGATTATTTTTTATTAATTATTATTTATTATTAATTAAATTTTTGAGATGGATTTTTCCCTCCGATTATAGAAGAAGAAATACGTGTTTTTAGGAAATTAATTATATTTATAATTTCCTAAATATATTTGATGGGTACAAAGTTTTCTTTGCCGAAGTCTCGTTTAATTTTTTTTTTTATTCAAATAGATTGGATTGTACTGAAACTCATTAATAATAGTAACTTTAAATTTTTTAATATAATCTAATTTTGTCTTTTAAAAACGGAAATATCATTTATAGTTTCAAATTCTTACTCTCGGTAACATGATTAAAGTCTATTAATTTTCATTTATATTTTTTAAAAAAAAAGTAATTTTAGAGAAGCTTGTTACAGCTATAAGAATATTTATTTCTTTATGATTTAAATATGGTTCGAATAACATTTTAAACTTTTGAGTCTACTATGTTTTTACGATAGATATTTTGAAGTATCTTTGATAAGAAAATTATTCTGAAAATATAACAAAGTTTATTACATTTTAAAGTACTTCTCTGAATGTTCTTTTAGAATTAAATTGTTTATATCCAAATGCAGTTTTGTACATCTCGTTAAAAAATACTTTATAAAATGTATTTAATATCTTTAGGAATATTTCTATAAATTATACATTTATGTTGTCGAATGTGCTTTTTAAAAATATATTTCAAAAAATATTTTTTAGTTCTTTTACTTTCCTTTCTTAATATACATTTCGTTTTATAAGAATCAAATTGAACTACAAATTTCATATATTGGAATAATAAGTTTTCAGTTTTTTTGAGGACATTGATCTTATTATGCAAATGTCCGTAATAACTTTTTTTGATTACAATATTTCAATTTAATGAAACAAATTTGCTGTAGAAGGGAAATATGTTAATTATATCTCATTTTATAATTGTTAGCTACATTTAATTACTTTGAAAGGGTTGATCAAATTTGATAATATATTCTTTCTTTGTTTTTATTGTGTGGGAAATACTTAATCTTATTAATCTCTGTTACAATAAATACAGTATGAAATTATGAGTAGAAAATAAATATTTGTTTACGCTTTTTGAGCATGAATTATTTGCAAAAAGGAAGAAATTCATTAGTTATGTGAAATTATAAGAAATGTTTTATCTAAAAAAGTATAATTAAAAGAGATGACTTATCATTGAACAAATATTTTAATCAATGCAATCATGCACAATTATTCCTACAATATTTATGAGTTACGTTTTTATTTTTACGACGACTTTTTGTATGCTTTCATTCTGTGTTATCGGTTCTGTTCCTCTTGCCCTCTGCGAGCTTATGTTTATTACCCGAAATTTATATAAATATATTACGTATTGAAATGAATTACATCTCCCCACCCCCCTCTTTTTTTTTTTTTTTTTTTTTTGCTTTATAAGACCCTTTTTTAATTTAACCTAGAAAAGAAGAATTCATGATTTATATGAATTTAAGCCATGTGTATGTGATATTAAAATTCAGTATAGTCGCGCTGATGATGATGATAATACTCCGTTTTCGGATTTTGATTTTATCGAATAAATTGATAAAACAATTTTTTAAGTTATATTTAGTGTCTTTTGTTTCCTCAAGTTGAGGCTTTGTTTTTGTAATTCCTCTCAAGTGGAAAACTGTACATATGTTTGTTGAAATAAAAGGATTATGGGATTCTTAGTCTGTTTGCGTGAATCTAGTGCGCCCTGTTGACATTTACTTTGGGGGGGGGGGGAATTAATCAAAGAAACTCTGCTAGGGAGACTTTATACATACATATTTAAATCTTTCAGAATTTTCTATCGCTTAGTTATTGTCATTAAAAAAAAATTCGATTTACACTTTAAGATCATTTTATGTAATTTTTTTACATAAAATATTATTTCACAATTCAATAAAAGCAATTTGTTTTAGTATACGATTTGTATGTAATTAGAACACTTTTTTTTAAAAAAAGTTTTATTTCCATGTAAATATTTATTCTTGTACTCTTTTACCATAATTTTTCACGAATGCTAAACGCGTGCTTAGTTATTTATCGGGAAATAATACAAAAAAAATGGTGTATAAAATGAATATTTAAAATGTTACTTGAATAATATACTTAAAATCTAATTGAAAGCTTTTTGTATATATTTTTTGTTAACATAATCGAATTTTTATGCTTTACTTCTAACTGAGGATTTACATGTTTATTTTACGCGAAATACACACACAGCGTGAAAAAAATACTTAGGTATATCTTACAAGCTTTTTAAAATGAATATTTCATTAATATTTTTAGATAAAAATCTGCCAATAGTTTTTCAATATATTTTTTAAAATATTATAATTATCTTTGTAAAATAAGAGAGATTATATATTTTGTTCATGTTATATTTTGCATATCTTAAATCATTTTCGCTAAATTAAATTAGAATGTGCAAATTAGTTTGAATTATTAAATTATTCATATCGATTAAAATGCTAATGGTTTCGATTTAATTAGAAAAATATAATTTCCAAAATATTTTCTGATATTGTAAATCATTAGTTGGGTTTTTTTCCCTTCAATTTAATGTATAATGCTATGCTGAAATGTAAATAAAAATTTTAATTAGTATGTGCTAATTAATGCATTGTTTATTTAAAACAACTGAAATATTTAAAAATTGTAAGCCGCTCAGCTCATTTGATATTATTTGAAAAGACCTTGAGTTTTTAAAAATTTCCTCAAACATTTGCTTTTCTCTCCCAATCTTGGGGGGGGGGGGGGGGGGTTTTTTTTTTTACTCTTCTCATTTTAGATTCATTCTAGTGTTTTAATAACTCTCTTTATTTTTTAAAGATTATTCACAAATAATTTTTTTTAAAAATTATGTTTATAGTTCATTAAAACTAGTTTCAAAATTTTTAGTGAATGATTAGTTTATTCATTAAGATATTTAGTGATATCAGACATGATTTTTCAATGAATAAAAGCATCATTCCTATATTTGAGTATGAAATGATTCTTAATCATCTCAACATAAAGTCATTTTTTCTTATTAGTTTTTTCGTGGAAGTTAATTTCAATTTAGAAAATTAAATTAAAAATTACTTTACTCTCAAATACAATAAGCTTAATTAAAGAGTAAATCATAAAATAAAGCGATAAGCTATTTTTTAAATTAAATATTGTCCTTTTTTAAATGCAAAATATAGGAAGCTTTTCATATACAATTCAATTGAAAGTAAATATAACTGCGAACAGAAAATTAACATTTTAAAATAAGATATAAAAATGTGTGATTTGTACCCCTTATTCCGTCATAAAAATTGCTTTGTTCTGAAAATGTGAAGTAATTTTAATTTCGAATTTAATTAGCCAAGAAAGAAATTCTTTTATCCAAAAAAAAAAAAGTTTTCAATTTTAAATATTAAAATATAACGATGAAAGTAAAACAAAAAATATTAAATAAGCAAAATTCTAAAAAAACGCAAAATTTAATTAAAGAAGAATACTAAAAAAATATAATTTGACCCCGAACTATAAAAACAAATTAAAGGTGTTTCCAATTCTCCTTGAAGCGCCGCCATCTTGATTTGAAAGCGACGAAAATGGCTACCGAGAGCATCGAAAAATGTCCAGAGATGGCGTTTATTATTTATGGAAGACGGTCCTTTTCTTACATACCTTGTATTGAGCTGCTCCTCATTGATGGGATTTTAGGGGGGCTCTCATGCCTTTGTAATGGAGGAAATCCATCGGAAAGACTTCTCAAAACGTTGACTTGTCGCGCCATCTATGAGAAAGTTATTCAGCTATTTTTTAAGCATTTTATTTTCAGGAGAGATAGTTAACTGTCATTTTTTTTAATGATCGAAATAAGATATTCACTCGCTATTTTAAATTTAAAATAATAACTTATGCTCATGTTATGTATGCGCTAAATAAAATGAAATAACCAATTTCTTATACAATATGCAAAATAAATTACTTTAAACGAAGTAGCTTTTTGAGTTATAATTTTTACAAATAATTTCATTTGTTGATAATGAATTAATTGTAGTGACTCTTCTGGAATAGAAGTAATTAATTATATTACGTTGAAAATGCTGAATGCTTAATGGTTATCTGAAGCATTTTAAATGCATTTAAAATAATTTAATTTTAATTAAAATTTAACTGCACCTTTAATTTTATGATAATTCTTTATTTTATGTTTAATTTGTGATTAAGGGAAAACTTTGAACAATTTATAAAACATTAAGTAGATTCTTATCATTTGAATAATGAAACATGTGCAATTATTCAACTGATGAAATTAATCTAATTTTTTTGTTCATTAATATACTGCTGTTTGTAGAAAATGCAACACCATGAAATAATCATCAGAATCAAATGAAATTTAATGCAGAAACGACTTGTACTGATACAAATAAATGATGAAATTTTCAAAACAAAAGAAACAAATTAAGCGTCCGAAATCAGTATTTGGTGCAGCCACCATGCGCTGCAATAAGTGCTGCTATACGACGTGGCATGGAGTCAAACAGATGTTGAATATCTGCTTGAGGAAGAGAATTCCATATCGCTTGTATGCGCAACCAAAGTTCGTCTTTGGAAACTGCAGGACGCGGATCACGAGCGAGACGCCGACCAACCATATCCCACACGTGCTCAATAGGCGACATATCCGGTGAATAAGCAGGCCAAGGAAGAAGTTGCATGCGTTGTGCTGAACAGAAGTCTCGAACAGTCCGCGCAACATGTGGGCGTGCATTATCCTGCTGAAAGATAGCTCCAGGGATGCCTTGAAGGAAAGGAACGACTTCGGGCTGTAGCACTTCACGGACGTACCTGTTGCTATTGAGATTACCCTCAATTCGTATCAAATTGGATCGTCCATGATACGAAATCGCACCCCAGACCATAACTCCGGGTGTTCGACCACTATGTCGTTCAGTAATACACTCAGGAAGGCAGCGTTGACCGGCATAACGTCTAACACGAACACGGCCATCCTGGGTCCACAAATTGAAGCGTGATTCATCTGAAAAGACAACTTGGTGCCAATCAGCTCGCCTGTCTCTGTGCTCAAGAGCCCACTGCCGACGCAGCCGTCGATGATTCGCCGTGAGGGGAATCCTGTATAAAGGCACCCTTGCACGCAATCCACGGCGCAGCAGACGACGACGAATTGACGAAGCCGACAATTGTACACCTGTAGCAGTAGACCAACGTGCTGCCAGCTGCCTGGAGGAAGCTGTGCGATCATTCACCGCCATGCGGAGCAGGTGTCGATCATCGCGCTCTGACGTCACCTTCTTTCGTCCAGTGCCTGTTTTTCGAGTTGTTCGGTGCTCGTCGGTCCACTGCTTCCAAACTCGCATCACTGTGGAACTGTTCCGCTGCATACGAGCTGCTATTGCGCGATAGGAAAATCCTCCTTCTCGAAGGCCGATTATCCTCCCTCGTTCAAACTCCGTAAGTTGCTTGAATTTCTTATTCTTCCGTCGTGGAGGCATACTCAGGTCTCACTAAACGTTTGCCACTAACAAATAATCATAGACTTTTTTCAACGTCCCGCTACAGCACTTTATTTATACGCTTTCAGCATCAATTCAGAGGGCGCTGCGCACGCGCGATGGCTCTGAAACTTTATTAATTTGCATAATATCCTATAATTGACATTTGCTGCGAATTTCATTTGATTCTGATGATTCCTTCATGGTGTTGCATTTTCTACAAACAGCAGTTTAGATTACTTTTTATATTTTTGTTTGATGTTCCAAATAATTCAGAATTCGCTGTAATAGTCTTTTGTATTATTTATATTTAGAGTGAAATTAATCAATGAATTTTTTCATGTGAGCTTAATTTTTTTAAATATTGTATTTATAATTAAAAAATCAATTTACCGGTGTAAATAATCATCGTTGTAGTGTATGATTTGCTTTCTTAACAGATAATTGCAGAAAATTCTGATGCACTATTTCCTGTAGAAAATTCTGATGCACTATATTTTAAATGCTTTTCATTTTCTTTTATTTATTAGTGATCTGTTCAAAGATAAATCTTCTGCTTAGCAAAGCAAAAGTATATTTGTCTAAGTCTTATTAATTCTTACTTCATTATATTATTTTTCTAGTTTCGATTTTCTTTCATAACCACTAATGTATTGCACTGTACTATTTTTTATAATTTATTTCCATCCATTCTGGCAGAAAACGTTTTTTGCAGGTTTGATTCTTATTAAAAATGAAAAAAAAAATGCAAGCAATATGAACTAAAGTAGAAAAATAAATTATTTTAAAAAGAGATATGAGTAAATGTTAAGTTTGAATGCTAATTTTCTTATTTAACATGCTTCATATTCTATCTGGAATTTCGATAATGTTTAATATTGTAATAACTTCTCTAGCTGTACCAGTTTTATTTTATAAACAGAATGTTCTAAACTGATTTAAAAAAAAAAAAAGAAAAAAAATTTATTAAAATTAAAAAAACAAAAAAAAAAAAAAAAAAAACTGTAAAAGGCGTGATTGTGTAAAATTGCCATAAACTATATATTGTTATAAAATTATAACAAATTCTTTGAATATGCAAAACTTATTATTTGATATTAATTGCAACATTAATAGAAGCATTGTTTTCAAATGTTTGTAATATGCTAATTATATCTCTGATAACTTGTAATTGTTCTTTTTTTTTTTTCCAAACGAAACGTTATATATTTTACCGGACTATTTTCAGGAAATGTTAAATTCTTATGACACTTAATTTGTGTAAAGCTATTTTTTCTTTAAACATTTGAAGTCTTCCTTCGATTAAAATTTGACATGTGGGGAAACCATTTTGCAGCTGCTTAGAACTCTACTGAATTACTTCGATTTCTCTCTTACAGTTTTTTACGTTTTTGCAACCTATTCAAAAACATAGTTAAACATCTATTGTTGATTACGAACATTGAAAAATCATTGAAGTGCAACCTATACAAGTAAATAACAGAATTCAGATTTCTTGTTTATTTTCTTAAAGGTTTCTGGAAACGTATAACCATTGCATAAATGCAAAAATGGAACAAAAAAAAAACGTTCTTCAGTCAGGAAAACCTTTCGTACAAAATATGGAATCGTATATTTTTTTTTTTTTTTTTTTTTAATCGCTTAGAAATTTCTTACTATAGTAACAGGGTGGAATTTTAAGTTAAATTATTGTATAACTTTACTGAATTGTTTTCATTATTGCTTTAAAAAAGGGTTGAACTTTCTTATTCCGTTTTTAAATTGCTGTTGACTCCTTTTTTTTTCTTTTTCTTTTCTTGAGGTATATTTTGTAGGTCTTGGTTAAGGTTTTTGATATTTTTAACTTTGTTGTAATTTTTGAATTACTGGTTTTATTTCTTTTAATTTTCAATTATTTGTGTATGATTTTTATTCGTGACATGCTTTAATAATATTCTTTTAGCGATTTAAAGATATTTTCACATTATATTTTATTTTGGGTGCTTTAAATTTTAAATTATCCATTTTTAACTTTAATGGGTTTTTTTTTTTTTGTTTTTTTTTTTAGATTTGATTATTTATATGCTATTAATTTTTTGTAATAATTGCAGTTTTTATTAATTTTAATCTAAATTAATTTTAATTTTGATTTTTTTTAAAATAGCTACATTTTGTAATATATTATGAATTTATATCATGTAAATTTATTTATCTATTATATATATATATATATATATATATATATATATATATATATATATATTAATGTGTTCCAAAAGTCATTGATAATCTATCTGAAAATTATTTATTTTAAAAATTAATTTTGTTTTTGATTAAGTACTTTATATGTATATAATTATTTCTATGTAAGGATATGTTCTTTTTTACTTTTCAAGTTTTTTTTTTATATTTTACGTAAAATATTCCATGATAATTAATACTGTGATTATGATTCTTTGATTTTACTCGAAGATTTTCCTTTTCTTGTTCACTTTCCCTTCTTAAAAAAATTTAATTTATTCTCGTTATCAAAAACAACTATTTAAACATAAAAAGAAGTAAAAAATTAAATAGTATATATTTTCAGAAATATTTACGCTTAATGTGTTTTAAAGTAGATCTATGAACAGAAGAAAATCATGAAAAATTATGTACAAGTTAAAATTAAACCAACTGCGTTTATTTTCCACTAAAAACAAATGTTAGATTTTTTTACTATGAGGACAACAAAAATGTACTCATTCAACACTAAACGTAGTTATTGGCTTTTTTATTATTAGATTTTTGAAATTCAAAATTGTTATTTCTTATTTAATTCAGATGAAGTATAATTCTCCAAATGAAGAATAAAAGGAGCAAACACCATATCTTTATAATTCATGAGAAAATATCGAGCTTATTAAAATTGTATTTCTTGGTCTAATTAAAAATCCATAATTTCATTCTAAAATATATTTTATTTCTCAATTATTACTAGCTACTGAAAATACTATTAGAAAATCATGAGATAATATGTTCAAATATATTTTTTCGTTATAATAATAATTTAAATGTTCACATAATAATGCACGGCTTTAAGTAAAAAAAAAAGTGTTTTTAATAACTTATTTATAGTCCTAGAATCAAAATAATTGTAGATTAAAAACCTTTTGATAGTATGAAAGTCTTTGAAACTATCTTTTTTACATCCTTCTAAATGAAAATTGTAAAAGAAATTATTTTAATTGGTATGAAATATTATTCATTGAATTAAACTATTATTACGTCAAATTAATATTGTTTTTAATTGTTTGAATCTTCATATTTTCCCCATAAATTAAGTACATTTGCCAAGAAATTTGAAGAGCCATAAGAATCAATGAAATCTTGTATTTTATATATTGTTAAAAAATATATCCTTTATTAAACTGTATCTCTTTTGAAACGATAAATTTCTTTGTCACAGTTATTTATAACTTAAAATTATTTTTATTGTTCCTTATTTATTAATATTTTTTTTCCGAAATAAATAATTTTCGATTAAGTATTTGAAAACTTTTTTTAGATAAAGATCATGACAAATGTTTTCCTGTGTTCAAAACGGAAATAAAAAAAGAAAAAGAAAAAGAAAACAAGACGATAAAAATCGTATTAACAACGAACGCCCCCCCCCCAACTGTTTCGTTTTCCCAACGGAAAAATAAGACTAAATATTTTAAAAAGCTCTTTTTTTAGAATTATGAAACCTTACCTCTGTTTAAATTAAAAAAATAGAGAATTACATTTTTGTTTTCGAAACCTTCAACATTTTATTGATCCATAAACCTCGAAGAATGCATTTTAGTCGTATTTTTCATCATAATCTTTCCTAAAAGACTGTTTTATATTAATATCTTCTGCTTAGCAATGTATATTGTACAATTTTACAACGGAAATTCCAATACTTGAAAATTGTTGCATTTCATCAATTAATGTGATTACATGTCCATTAAATAATTTTTTTTTTTTTTTATTTTCTTACACTTCTTTTGTTATATAACCATTCACAAAAAACTGAAACAATTCTGAAATATTATTTTCATTTTCAGCTTAGAAATTGAAAATTGTAGTTAAAATGTGATTTAACAATTGAATAACAATGAAAGAAATAATGAAGTGCTATTATAACATAATTTATTTGAAAACATTTTCAATATTTTAAAATTTAATTTGTGTTATAATTTCCACCATTTTGTTTAAAATTAAGCATATTCGTACAAGAAATTAGCTATAAAACTTTTGAATTCAATGAAATATTATAATTTTAAAATTCTGATATGAAAACTATTCGGATAAAACTTTTCAGAATTCAATTACATTTTAGTTAATGTTGGTTGGTTTTGTTGGTTTCATTTACGTCGCACTAGGAGCAACACGTGGCTATTTCTGACGAACCTCGTAATATTCGGTCAAATGACAAGAACGACACCTGAACATGCACCCCCTTTCCTAACTTCCACGCCGTGGGAGGACTTTGGGCCTCGACATATTTAACGAGCATCAGCCCCGGCTTTACGGCGCATCTGTAGTGGCATCAGGGCTCGAACCCATGGCTCAACGAAAACCACCGATCGTGAACCAGCAACCATAACCATTAAGTTATTTCGGCCATCATTTTAGTTAATAATGCATTATTTAAGTCAAATGTTCGCAATATTTTTTTCAATTATATTTTTATTCTCCAGAAAATTATTCCTTTGTCTGATTTCGTTTTAAAACAATTATAGAAAAAAAAATATGCTTACATTTATAGCAATACTTTTAAGTATTTAATGTAAAATATTGAAATAACGCTATAAATTCAAATAACAAACATTTAATCTGTTTTAAAATATTTTAATGTGAATGTAATGATCTCATTACATCACATTAATTATAAAATTAATCTAAAATATTTTATTTTGCTTAGTGAAAAAAAAATCATGTCATTTTAAAATAAAATTTGTAAAATTTAAATACTCATTCTGTAATGTTTAACGTGGATTAAATTAATTATTTCGAAAGCATGTGTATATTTACAGGGTATAATGTTTCTAAAAAAGTCAAACATTCAAAAAAGGTTTAAGAAATCTTACATGGTTTACATTCTTGTTTTGTTAAAGTCTTATTAAAAATGCAGAATTATGTGCGATTTATGTAATTTTAACCCACTATCTGTTGAAGAGGGTACTCCCCGAACTGACCTTACAGTCTTATTCACCTAAGTTTCATACCAAAAGCATATTCGTACAAAATAATTGATTCAAACGATTAATTGCGATTAATTCAATTATTAGCCACCCAAAGAGCTATTGTTTTAGTTGGATCACTTTTGGCGTACCAGATCACTTTTCAATTTTTTTTACCGTTTGCTTCAATTTTAATTACATTTAACTTAAATATATTCAATTTAATAATTTATCATTTCCTTGTAAGCATAAAAAAGATCTTTTAATTTAAAAAAAATAAAATGGAAAAATATAAAAATAATATGTTAACTCATTGAAAATTCTAAGCGAATTTTTTTAAAAAACATATGTTATTAGGTGATAATTTTAAAACTCATTGTGTAAAAAGCCTTGATTAGCGTCAAGCTTTTATTTTTAATCTAATCTTGATTACAACATTAAATACGACATGGAGATTCAGATGTAACGAACTGGCGTCGTTAGGCATAATCTCTATAAAAAAAAAACAATTCCCAACAATGTTTAATTAGTTTATTCTATTTTAGAATGAGCAAAAAATCCTAATAAGGAATGCCTGCTTAGTTGTATCCTTAATCAAACATTATTAATGAGGATTCTCCTTATCTTAATAACAGATTGAACTCAAACTTCTCCACACTGTGGGCTGTCTCATTCTATGGTTTCCTGAAACTAAACAAATAAACATGAATGACTACAATTTCCAGCATTACGTACACAAAGATCAATTAATAAGTAGAATAAATTTAGCAATAGTTAAGACTTTACTGGTTAATGGTTTCTCCTAAGGTTGTCCCGTTCGTGTATATTAAGGTAAATTTACAGAAGTCACGGTTCTTTCACAAAGCGAGTTTCTTATTTCAACCAACGCAATAAAGTAGTTCCAAAAGTTAATTAAAAAAAAAGGCGTAAGAATTCCTCAGAAAGTCCATGCATAATTTAGTCTTTTGAAGCATATTACGTATTTCCTTCAGTATTTAACTCTACGGCTATCTTAAAGTCAAGTTAAATAGTCAATAACTTCAAGACTGTAATGAAGATACGTAAAAGAAAAACAACACTATTCAGAATATCTTAAATTTCTCTCTCTCTTTAACTCAATTAATCTTAGTTTATTTCTTATTGCAAAGTCTTAGCTGACCAAGTCACTCACTCCGATTCAAGAATTTCTCGATTGCAGTAGATTCACTTCCAACATAAACCATTAATTGCGATGATTCAATCCAATTTACAAATGTCTATCATCATGTCTTTATCCTCTATATCCCCTCTTTTTCCTTTCAATTCTGTTTTACCTATATATCACTATCTCTGATTCAATGATTTTTCACTTCTTATCTTCATCTTATTTACCTAATCACATTTCAATTTGAACGGAAAGAAATTGTAATTTTATGCAATTCAAATTACTAAAGTCTCCGAGGTTAGGGAAGAAAAAATCGCGAAAAGCTCAATGTCCCAAACATAACTCGTTAAATTTTACATCGATTAAGGTGTCTGTTTCAATTTGTTTAACCGGATAAACTTTTTTAAAGTTTTAAATATTGTGTTCATCTTGTAGTATTGAAATTCCGTCTTTCTTTTAAGGTTGTCTTCGAATAATGCTAATGAATAGGACCCAAACTCAGAATATATATATATTTTTTTCCAAATAGAAAAATGCTCCAACTTTAATACCATATTCTGACTTCACCATCCCATAAATCAAAGATCGACAAACATTTTTGGAAACTTCCAGAATTGTAAATTTTAAGGATTGGCGGGCCAGATAGCAAAATTAGTGAATTCTACTCAAAGAGCAACAAAAAATAAATTCAATACTTTAATAGAATGCGATATTTTATATAATATTTATTTACAGATGCTAATTCTTACAAAAAAAAAGAATAATTTTTCAAATGATTAGTAGAAGTACAAGATTATTCAAAACGAATCATCCGATTTCAAAATACCATATTTTCAAAAATAAACGACTCAGAATCATAAGTAATGCATGAATGCAAGTGAAAACTGGTAGTTTTATATTGTGAACAACAGATGGACCTCGTGTGTTCTTCATAAGGCCATTTCACGAGAGCTGTTTTAGAAGCTTTCACGAAGTTACCTCGCAGTTGGATCGGTCGCAGTGGTCCAGATGATTTGATACCCATAAATTCAGGTGAACTTAAAAAAAACGGATTTCTGCTGCTGTACAATCCATTAACACTCACAATTTACAACGTGTTTGGCGGGAATTTACATGTCGAATTCACATTATACGAGTAACCAAAGGAAGTTATATCGAATACTTCTAAAAAAAAAACTCCATATTTTCCGTTTGCATTCTTGTGTTACTGTGAACATTCTTGTTCCGTTTGAATTCTTGTTTCCAAACATCCATTCATTTTTAAAAATCTTTTATCAACAATGGCACGCTCACAATTACATCACAAATCATCTCACAGACCAACACTTCAGACAACACCGCTGATCGTCTGACTGTCTGGGCGAGGAATCAAAGTATTAATACCCGCTTTAGCAGGAAGTAGTGACATCACTGGATTACAGATTAATATACATTCCAAAAATAAAATAACAAAAAATAAAGGAAATGGAAAATACGGAGTATTGGAGCTATGACGTCACAATTACTTATCATTTTGCGTTGTTTATTTATGAAATTGGATTTTGGAAATCGAGTGATTCCTTTTGAATAACTCTGTATTGTAAAATGAAGTTGTTTTTTCAGAAATAGTATTTTATTGCAATCTGTGTAACGGTAGGAAGCTTGCTTACCTTCAATTGTCCTTATAGAACTTTCCTAGAAGCTTCTTGATTCAAACAACTAAGTTTGCAGTTATTCAAAGTGAAATCCATACAAAAATTGGAGGGTATTGAGAAAGGGGGAATGGAAAGAGAGATAAAGATAGGAGAGATTATGGTAATACGAACGATGTTATTGTGGTGTGCGTGGAAGTTTTCTCCCGTTGGCGTGGTGGTGGAAGTTTGAAAAGGAATGCTCCAGCTTAGGTGTTGTCCACTTCACTTGACCGAGACTCAAAATTACGAAATCATCAAGACCAAATAGATATGAAACAAACAGAACAACCCTGATTCAACCTTAATTTAGATGGGTTTACTCTACTCTGAGAGGTGAAAGACATTATTATTTCTTCTCATGATCATATATTGTTACAAGCGCTTTTACCATCTTTATCATTCATTCGTAACATTGGGAGAAACAGCTTTTATTGTAACCAAAATTTAAAGATTTCATCAAAGGGAGTGAGAGTGAAGATGGAGTTTACCTCCCCCCCCCCTTCCGCCAAGAGCCAGAGGTGGCTATGCTGCTTCGAAGAAGCTGTAACTGTGGTGTGGTCGTTTGAAAAAGTGGTAAAAAAATTAAAAAATGGTTGGATTGAAAGAAGAGAGGGGTCGAAAATAGAGGTTTGCTAGTATATCCCGGGGACGCTTCACCCATGTTTACTAAAGACAGTAAACCCATGGGAAGGAAAAATATCACTAGAGCTCCTCGGGGTTGCAAGTACTTACATGAAGAAGATAAGCGCCAGAAGACTTCATCAAGGAGAAGGATTGACTTGAAATATAAGCATGCAAGTTGTTAACCATATTCGGCAATCGATTTTAGCTGTAATTGGCTATGTCATGTTATCGTATAGAGCCATGATTGATTGATTGTTTATTAACGTCATACTTTGAAGCAACACGAAGGATATTCGATACGAACCTCGTAACCTCAGTCCAGTGACAAGAACGACCTTCCTCTCCAAACTTCCACACCACGTTCATGGGCGTACTTGGTACCTCGACAGATTTAACTTGGATTAGCCCGGCTACACGGCAGATCTCAATTTGAATCAGGGCTCGCACTCATGACTCGACGGAAACAATGCCTGCCGCTAGTTCGCGACCATGATCGCCATGCCGCGGCCACCATATTGCTTCATATATTCTGCCAAATATTTAACTTGACTTCTGGACAGATAGCGTGGGTTCTTGCTCGCTCTGATTTTGGATTTAATTATTTGAATTAAATGTTTTATCGTTAATTCTTCTAATGTTTCATTATCTTTTATTCTATTGATTGTTATTATAAAATTAACTAACTGTTCCCGCGACTGTAATGAATTGAAACATTAAGAATTGTAATTCCATAGTAAGGAGTAGGCTTCGTTATGGTTGAAAAGAGATCTTGTAGCTGAGGCGTAGTCTCAAAACAAAATATATTCGAGGGTTCTCTGGAATTAATCCATTTGTTCAAGTTCTCTTAAGTTATGAAATAAGAAAATATCTTTTAAAAGTGTCCCAATTTTTGCTAAAAGTTCAAATTGAATGAGTGTGTTGTGCTTCTGACTCTGCCATTAAAATCATTTGCTATGAAAACAAGTCCAAATTTGTCGAGAGGTATAGTTAAGGTTGAGAACACTTTTTTCTTTGCTTTTGCATGAAGAATTAGAAATTTGCCTAAACAAATTTTTTTCTCTTATTTTAAGAAAGGATTATTTAGCCATATGGAGGAAATAAATGATTTTGGACTTTGTTGACTATGTGATTTTATTCTACTTATATTACATAGTTATCTCTAATACATGGGAATCGATACAGCAGGGTTGTTCTATTTGTCGACCATACCAGTGTGTTAATAAATTTGCTCATATTCCTTGATTCCTTATTCCTTTTGTTCATATTCCTTGAAAACTTACAAATGATTGTTACATTAATTTTAAAAATATACATCAATTTCTAAAATATTTGTATCTACTTTCTTTATATAAAAACTTCAAAACTCTTCAAATTTTATCGGCTGTAGAGAGTAGAAATCTGAATTAATTTGGCATGTTAGTATATATTGTAATCCATTGCAAGCGATATCTTAACCATTGATGTCGTAACGCCTTTACTTCATTACGTAGCTTTTGTGTCATAACTCAGTCTAATAAGTTAGTCAAAAATCTTAAACTCCGATTGAAGTCACGCGAGAACAAATCTAAGTACTTTATTAATAATCATTGATGGATAGATAAGGTAGCTTTATCTCTAATTTCAGTGATCAATTCGAAATTAGGATCATCTATTAAATTCTTAGCTTACCAATTCACTCTTTCTGATTCAATTTTTTTGCATAAACAACTGGTTTTTATCTCAATACTTTCGCAAACTAGAATTCGCTTCAATTCGCAAAACTAATTAAGGTGCTTCAATCCAAATTATAAATTTTTATCAGCAAGTCGTTATCCTCTATTTCCCTTTAATTTCTATTTCATTTATATATCATTATCTCTAATTCACTTCGCTTCACTTCTATCTTCATCTCATTTACTTAACCGTGTTTCATTTGGGTTGGGAAGAAATAGTTAATTTATGCAATTTAAATTATTATAGTTATTATTATTCAAATTATTCAATTATTCTCCAGGTTAGTGAAGGGAAAATCTCTTATTTATAATTTACTAAAGTTTTAATTGCAATTGTCTATTATGTATCATTGTTTTGGTGACGAATCAAAAACAAATGGAACTATATTAGTAAAAATGCAACAATATATTAGACTGAGTTGAATGCACTTTGAAGGCTTCACTTCATTAAAGACCTGCTCTAGACAGGCACGACCTTTATTGTGTCATCTCGAGTTGAGGTGGACCGGTAGATTCCAATGCTGTAGACTTACTTTGTGCCTAGGTTATGAACTTTAAAAAGTAATATTGAAATAGTTAAATCAAAATTAATATTTTATATCAGAAAACTCATTTCTCTTTACAATAAAAAGTTTTATCCAGTTTTTCAATTTAACTCGGAAATTGAAGTAAAAATAAAATAAAAATTATATTTGATTCCAACGTGATTTATGAAATAAATGTTAACTTTTCCACTTTATGTTTCTCTTACAGTTTTGTTACGAGTAATATACGAGGGGATTTTTAAATTACTTATTTTTGACGACAGATGGCATTGATAAGGCAAGTTAGTGTAACCAATGTATGCTGAGATTTGTTAAGCGGTTCTAAAACGAATTTGGCAGGCGTTTGCTGTCAAATCAAAATTTGATTGCTGCCTCGTCGAGTAATCGTCATCAGTTTGTGTCAGTTTGGCGCTGCCGATAAGACTCGGATTCGTCAGGAAATACCAGGAAACTAAACAACAGTAAAAAAAAAAATTTTCGAGTGAATCTGCTCCAAAGCAAGCGAATACTGTATTATAGGTCTTAAAAGTTACAGTGATGGGGAGGGGCGAAGGTAGTCCTACTAGTGAACTTCTTAGAAAAAGGAAAAATAATCTAAGGAACAGATCACGCTGCAGTGAATTACCCCATTCCTAAAATGGGTAGTTTTTTGAACCATCCTCATAATCATGTGCATTTATTAATTTTTATTTCTGTAACCTTTTTAATTTTGATGTTCTCAAAAAGAGTAAAGGAAACTCGCCGTGGGATGGAATCTCGTCCACAATGTTAAGTAGAAAATGTGTAGAAGACCAGGCTGACATTTAAGGTATGTGTGCATGGTGAAGGCCGTTTTGAAAGGACCGGCCAAGACGCCTTCTCTGATAAGAGAAGTTATTTGAACAATAGAGGGGTTTTTGCACTTGCTTGCAGTCCTTTCCTCTGTGACCCTTTCTTGTGGGACAATGAGTTTGACTTAAGCTCCTAGTGCATATTTAGTTTTTTTTGGCCACCTAAGGACTATTGTTTTAGGTGGATAAATTTTGACGTACCGGATCACTTTTCAATTTTTTATCGTTTGCTTCAATTTTAACTATATTTAGTTTAAATATATTCAATTTAATAATTTATCGTTTGCTTTAATTTAAATAAAATTCAGCTTAAATGTAATCAATTCAATAATTTATCGTTTCTTTTAATTTTAAATAAAAGAAAAGCTTACAATTGTCCATTTCTCGATCTTTCATCGTTTACTTTAATTCTTATATTTAATTGAGTAATTTAATAATAATTATTAAAAACCACACCTTGGGTGGCTAAATCTGTTCCTCGCAAAATCTTGCAGAGAACTTACGTTTGGTTTTGAAAGTTTTTATAATTGCTCTTGTTTTCTATTATTTGATTAGCTTCGTTCACGTGTCATTATAGAATTATTTTTTATAACTAACATTTTTCATTTATATGAAAATTGTAACATTTTGTTTGATGTGAGAATTTGGGTTTAAATTTATTTTTGTTCTATATAACAAATCCTAATTGCCACACAAATATTAAAATTTTTTCTAAGAATATCAGCTAAATGGTCCATACATTTTATTGCAATGCCTCTTTATTGCTATGTAAACTATTCATCAAACAAACCGGTGCAATCTTACGTTACTAGTTTTCGTTTTTCAAAAGATGAACAGCAAATACAAATAAAGGAAAAAATATCAAAGGAATCTCGAAACACGAACAATAGTGGATTGTGTATAAAGAATCTCCTTGAATTTTTCATTGTCAAAAAGATAAAATCCTACATAAGAATAACACTATTATAGAAATACCCAAAGAATATCCGAAATCATCAGAAATTCCCACCTATGCATTTTTCCCGGCTGTCCAACCCATTTAAATTAGAAATTAAAGTACTCTCAGGGACTATTCAACGAAAGAAGAAGAAAAAATAAAATATCAAGAAATTAGAAAAAAAAATAAATTATGCATATACTTAAAAAACTATATGCAAAGTTTAACAAAGAAAAGATTTATATATATATATATATATATATATATATATATATAGCTACCCAATAAGCGCTTTTTTTATAATTGTCATTAAATTATTCAATTGAATATAAGAATTAAAGTAAACGATGAAATATCGAGAAATGGACAATAGCTTTTCCGACATTGAAATTAAAAGAACGATAAATTATTAAATTGAATATATTTAAGCTAAATGTAATTAAAAATGAAGCAAACGTTAAATTATTAAATTGGATATTGTATCAGCTGCATGTAATTAAAATTGAAGCAAACGATAAAAAAAAATTGAAATGTGATCTGGTACGCCAAAAGTGATCCAACTGAAACAATAGCCCCTTGGATGGCTAATTAAATAATTATATATCGAGGTGGCCTTGGCTTGGCTGCACTCAAAAAATAGGACCATGCAAGACTCTTATCCTGTAATCCGGATGTCTTTTCCTTGTTATAAGTTGCTAGCAGGTTCTCACGTGTTCCCCCCTTCAACTAACCTTTTGGGCTGTTTTGTGATATATATGTATGAAGGGGTGTAATGATTTCACTTAAATTTAATTTAGTTTTCTGATTTTTCCTATACTTTAACTATCATAGTTGAAGGTTCATTTTATTTTCTGATATAATTTTATTTGAGGTTCTGATTTATGAAATCACGTTCTATAAATATGCATGAATCAGCATTTTCCCATAGTTTCAACTCAATAAGGATATTTCCTAACAACCTTTTTTTCTCTCTCCTGATAAAATACCTAAATCTAATATCAAGTGATCTGAATAAATCCTTGCATTCAAATTCCAAATAGGGAAAGTTTCCGATTTGGCTATGGAAGTTAGTGGAGGCACGTCCACTGCTATCCTAATGTAACTATCTGCCTTTCCTCTCAAATCTAATGTGAAATAAATGAAAATAGAAAATTTCGCTAATTGAGCTTTCTTTTTGTGTGCCATGAATGCAGCAACAACTTAGACTATATATATATATATATATATATATATATATATATATATATATATATATATACAGAGATAAATGTGATACAGAGAAATTGGATGTGTTAAGTGTTGAGAAAAGTTAGAAGGTTAGCAAGATTATATTGCGCATGATATTGGTGTCAGAAAATTAAGTAATTATCGGATATCTGACACCGATGGTATAAGTATTGTTCCTGACTGAATTTCGAAGTTATTGAGATAAGTAGAATTTTTGGTTAATTTATTTGGTTGGATGAGATAGTTAACGTTTCACATTCGTGATACAAACATTTATTTTTTATTATTCTTAAACAAGAATAAAAATATTTTAAAGATTTGCATGTCTCACCCCTTTATTGACTGATTACTTAGTTTCGATGGGTCAGATCAAAAGTAGCGGAGATCTTAATAAGCGTCACACACACATTATGCAACCAATCAGAGGCTCATTATGTCTAACCAATCATAAATTCGTTTTGTGTCCTATTTATCGGCGATTTGCTTGATTATGTTCCTTAAAAATATACGTAGAAGAAGAAGAAGCGAAAACCACCAGTCACACAAGATTCCTGATATACATTGTTAGGCATTCTATGTGTAATAAACATGCCTAGCTTCTGAATCGAGCAAAACGCCATTCCGATCCAAAGAACAGGCAGATACCTGAAAAAAATCTCGCGAACTACTTAAAATGCTGACGATTTTTATCGCTCATTTTTTTTTTTTTTTTTCTATCCGCTTATTTTTTACGAGTACTTCACATGCTTACGAGGCATTTCGTACGTTGTAAAGTGTACTGTAACTGTAACCCCGAGAGATTGAAGAGTTTTAAAATTCTAGAAACTTGCTAGCATTGTCCTCTTTATGCCATAGAATTTTTTTCACTATAGATATACTTATTTAGAATCGTGAGAGGGAACTTGTCTTGATTTGCAACTGGAAACGGCACGCGGGGAACTTAGTCCTTTTCCCTTTTCTGCATGCACGAATCGTCTTAAGGCAGGGAGGACGATTTCCTTTATGCATAAGATTCTGTTCTCTCTTTCAAATAATAACGCACTGTGCAAAGCAACTGTAATTCTAGCAGCGCCATACACCTTACAAAAAAAATATAATTTTTTTCTTCTTTTTATTTTTTTAATAAAAAAAGGTATTGATTTACATCACTATTTTGCTTGTGATGGAGAGCAAAGAGAATAAAAAAAAAGTAAGATAAGTAAAGAAAAAATGAGTAAAAATAATAAGTAAAGTAAGGAAGGAGGGGGTTGAAAAGGAACAAGAAAGGGGAAAAAAAGAAGAAAAATAAAGTGAAATTTTTTGAAACTCTAAAAGGGGGAGGGGGAATGAAAATAAAGAGAGAAGGGGGGTTAAAAACATCTCTATTTTGTGTTTATCTGCGCCGTCCAATGGGCGACAGTCCAGCTAGGAATAATCTTCATCCCTCTTAGCAACTCACTCCGGTTGTCATGGAAACGAGCATCACCTTTCTCGCTTGGATTTCAAGTCTCTCGTTTTCCATTAAAATTTTTGCTTTCTCTACCTCTCTCTCTCCCTTTTCTCTTTCTTGCCTTGCTTCTTCTCTTTTGCCTTTTCTTTTGGCTTTTTTTTCTCTCTCTCTCTTTTTCCTACTTATTTCGTGAAATTTCATTTGTGTCACTGAAGAGGCGTCGGTGCACGTGAAGTGAAGGAGGGGGGTCTGCAAAAAAAAGGGGTGGAGGCTAGTGAAGGGGGGTGGAAGACAGAGAAAAGTAGCCAATCAGAACGGACGGAATTTTCAATCGACCAGCTGACGAAGTGGTGGGATTTAAGAATGGAACGGGTAAGATGGGAAGAAAGAAGGAAATAAGAAGGGGAGGGGGGAAAGACGAAGAATGTTAGTCCCTCGTATCGTTTGTCGTGATAATAATGAGAAATGTCCAATCGAGGCAGCTTTTTCTTCTCCACCTCCGTTCTCTATCGTTTGTCTTTAAACAGAATCGGAAAAAATCATGCATTGGATTGAAAGGGTGTTTCCTGTAAAGTTTTCATATGATTTTCCTTCCCGTCTTAATTAAGACTTTTTTTTTTGCATTTTAATCATCATGAGATTTTCATATTGTTTCAATGATCTTTTATAAGTTATTTTAATAATCTGAAACTTTCATTTATATAAATTTGGGATGTATGAATAAGTTCACAAAATGTTTTGCTTAACGAAGTTAATAAATTTTTTGTGAGACAGGTCTCATTTAGTTATTATCAAATAAGACTTGTAAGACACTTAAATTATAGATTATCTAACATAGCATATAAAGACAGTTAAACTATTGGTGCTTTAAAATATAATTCATTGTATTATGAAAATCTGATTGCTGCGTGCTAATTTACGAAAGTGAAGCTTACTCTAATTAGCCACTTCACTTACTGCAACTCGCATAAAATCGTTCTCGTTTAACAAAATGCTTCGCGAAGTCAAAAAAAAACAAACTGCAAAAAAAAACAAAAAAAAACAATATTCTAAGGAATAAATTCTATTAAAAATACTGTTGATAATTACGTGAACAATGTTGTCATATGCATTTGTTCCTTCATTTAAGTTCAGTTTTTATCGATTTACCAGAAATTATGAAATGTAAAGAACGGAAAATTTTCGGAGTTCAATTTATATGGATCTTTTAACAAAAAAAAAAAAATATTGAAAATTATCATTTGTTATATTATTTGAAATATCACGGAAACAAAATCTTAAATTGTAGCAAACAAATAAAATCTGAAATATTGTAAGTAAAAATAAAGTCTGAAAACTTCTCTACGTAAGCACCTGCTCTTTCATATCGCCTCATGTGCAACTTTTTGTTCACATCTTTAAGAAAAGAAAACAATCTAACCGCCTGCTGTTACTCTGTATTACATACACTACACTCGAATAAAAATATCCTGCTTCATCTGTAATCTAAAAAGATATATTTTTATTTATAAAAACGTTGCGTGAGTGAATGATAATGGAGTTTAATGGTGCTAGAGCCGGACATGGCTATGCTGCTAATTGTAAAGTGGTAACAGGAACCTTAAATATCAAAAAGTCTTTGTCCTTCTCCCCAAGAAATGATTTTTTATTATTATTATTATTATTATTGTCTCTCTGCGAGACAAAATGAGGACTATTGGCGACGCAACTCGCAATTTGAATCTCTGTCAAGTGACGAGGATGACATCTGAGCTGACACATATCTTTCCACACCACACCATCGGGAGCTCTTAGAGTCCCGACAGACTTGACATGCTACAACCCCGCTACACTGTGGATCTTAGTGACATCAGTACTCGAATTTACGACTCCACGGAAATATCTCCAGCCAAGAGCTCTCGACCTTGACCACTAGGCTACCGTGGCCCCCAAAAAAGATGCGATTGGGAATGTCCACCATGCTTCAATTTTAATTACATTTAGTTTACATATAATCTGTTTTATAATTCATCGTTTGCTTTAATTTTAATTACATGTAGCATATTATAGTTTCTTGTAGCATATTATATTATTATAAATGCTACATAGAGCTTCTATATTTACTATAATTGTAATGTAGTATAATATATTCGTATTGTTTCAACATAGTATATGTATGTATTCAAAAAGCATCTATTATATTTTTGATGCAGTATATTATATTAACGTGCTTTAACATATTATAGCATGAATTGTAGTAACCAGAATGCCTTTTGAGTTTGAAGACTGTATGTATTTAATATTAACAAAAAGTAGATTATAGTTCTTAGCATATTGTATTATTATAAGCACTAAAACTTCTCACTCTCAACATATATTTATAATGTAGTATATGAATTTCTTTAATACTAATAAAATGACATGTTCAGTTTTGATGCAGCTTATTGATGTTGTTTTACTGTATTATATTCTAATTGCATTGTTTTAGCCTCAAGAGCGCATGAGATTTTGAAATGTGTGTTTTTAAAATTAATAAAAATGCATACATTATACTTTGATTCAGCATATTATATTAGAAATGCTTTAACATAGATTTTAATAGCATTGTAGTAGTCTTAAGACAACCGGCAATTTTAAATAGTATGTATTTTAAATTAATAAAAATGTATATCAGATTTTGATGCAGCACATTATATTAATATTGTGTTAGCATGTAACATTATAATTGAAATGTAATAGCTATTAAAATATATGTGATTTTGAATTTAAATAAAACAGGTATTAATAAAATATATTATATTTTGAGTAATATATTAGTAGTAGTTATTGTATCAGCATACTATTTTAATTGTATTGTGATAGACTTAAGAACAAGAGTGATTTTGAATTCTGTGCATTTGATATTAATAAAAGAAGGAATTTTATATTTTGATGCAACTTATAATATTAGCATTGTTTCATCAAGTTATATTTTGATTGTATTCCCATAGTAGCTTATGAACTGTGGTTTAGTATATGTGAACTTTTTAACATTAAGCCAAAAGTCTTTTATCCTCGCCATACTAGATATTTTCGATGTAAATATATATTGATAGAATAATGCAAAATAGATTTCAATTATTTCAAGCTTGGTTATTGTTTATTAATGTCTTATCTAGAAATAACACATTTGTAATTAAGGACATATCCAAAGCAAAATACATAAATTGGGAATGTCGGAGGAGTAGTCTTCCAGAACATTGTGCTTGAACCAATTGTTTTAAAATCAATTACAGTTTCTCTGTTATTTTTAGAGCCAAATATACCATTTAAGATACAAAGTGCATTTATAAAATAGAATTTTATAACTTTTGAGGCATCTGGGTTATTTATTGCAACACAAAATATAATGAAAAATTAATATGTTTGGAATTGTTATAAAATGGAAAAATTAAAACATGAAAATTAAGTTAAACTATTAATGAAGGCATTCCTCAACAACAAAAATCAATTTTACATTTAAAATACTGACCTAAATTAAACAGATTAACACATTAAGTTTGAAAAATTAGATAAATATATTTGTAGATTTAAATGGCTTTTTGAAAACAAAGAAATTGCTCAATGGACTTAAGTTAATTCTATAAATTGTAGATGTAAAAAGACACGACTCTGCCGTTTGGACTTGTGAAAGTAGTGTGATATTGCAATTATTTCACTTTAATCTATAGTCTTTCATTATCCATACTACAATGAGATACAGTGAAATATTGAAAAACCATGGAGCTTTCTTACATCAGTGTGTTTTTGTAGTATTTAAAACATTTCAAAGATAAGTTTCTTAAATTCAAAGTCCATGAATTAAGCAGTAAATAGCTATAAGACCATTTTAAAGAGCAAAAAGAACGAAATATAAAGTTTCTCTCTTTTCAAATGTATTTTATTGTCGAGTGAGACAGTCTGAGCTTTAGAAACAGTGGCAATTTGCAAGAATTTGGACAATGTTAATAGATTCAACGTGTCGTATAAGTCATATATACAATATGAACATAACAAAGCTGATAATGACATAATAAAATAAGTGTCTGAAATTCAATTAATAACCAGAAAGGGTCAGCCTTGTAATTTTATATAGCCTGAATTATTAAAGTCAGAAAAGTTTCATCCTTAATATATTTTTCTTGCTTCTCCAACATAACGAAGTGAAAAATGGCTTCAACTCGAACCAGCTTTTAACCCTTGCGATTCGACATTTTGATTGAAAGTAGTGACTGCTAAGATCGTATCCGGTATCGGGGTTCAATTTGTTCTAATTTGTAAGGCTTAGTTATCGGACTGGTCGCAACGATCGAAGATTGAGGCAGCAGATCGGGTCAATATCGAGGTCCTTCATTATTGCATTGTCCCACATCCAGCAATCTACAGTACAAAATGAACTTGCTCATTTGTTAGTGCTTATGGCATAGAAAACAGATCTCTTGCTATTAAGTTTTGCAGAAAATGTAGAAAACGTTCAAAATCAAAGGAAATCCATCATCTAACCATATCCATATTTAGAATCTTTTGGAAGATGGTATAAAATGACATCCAATTTTTAAGCAGAAGGACATTGCATTGCCCCAAGTTTAATATATCAGCATTGCAAAGATTTCATGTACTCTTAATTACATTTTATTTAGTATTTGAATATCTTTCATTTTATATAAATTTTGGAATTTTCAATACATTCTATTACAGATT
>BMAW01045577.1:906734-923380 GCA_019974015.1 Nephila pilipes
TTGCATTGCTCAACTGAACTCTAATTTACACAAAGCAGTAGTAATGGCAATTTTAAGTACATGAGATTCAGGTAATAAAGGTTTTTGAAAACGGATCTCACAATAGAAAAAAGTAGATGAAAACAGCTAATTAAATTTATATATAAATATCATTTTTCTTTAAAACAAAAAATATCTGTCTCCCTTTCAAGAAACGATTATAGGCAACAATTTGAATATGACAAGATAATACTGGAAATGTTAAAAACAAATAAGTCGTTTGGTAAAAGCAAAAAATTACAGAAGATATACTTTTTAAAATGTAAATTTTGATTACTAAAATCGAGGTCGAGGTGATATATAATAATAACGGCTGTCAAATCGATTCAAGGAATAATACATAAGACATAAGGTATAAAATATATATATCAGGGTTATAAAGAGTACTTTCAACCTCACCTCTTAGGGATTTTCGTATGAGATGTTTTGATTTGAGAACCACCCCTTATGAATGAATCATGGCTTATGTAAGTTGTAGAAGATAATGAAATATAGTGCAGATGCACGAGCAGTATTTATAAGCCGCGAAGAGTTTAATGTTAGTACTTAGTATTAAGATTTGACAGAGAGAGAGAGATGAAGATTTAAACTACCAGATTCTATGCATGTACTGATACTCGAAGTGAAATTGATTCTGACTCTAACAGCCATTAAGTAGAAGTTAGGATAAGTATTCATTTCTAATTATCATTCGCCGCGGATGAAAGGAAGATTTGCTCCTCAGATGTGATAAGAATGAGAATTGATTATGCAAGAGAAGATGAATACAATTGAGTTAACTTGCCAGATTAAATGGATTATCCATGCCGAGTGAACTCTCAATTTATGATGGTTCAACACAACCTAGTATCGAACTTGAGCGCTACACATATTGCAAAGAGCAATTGTGAACCTTTCCTTTATACATATGTGTTTTCGACTTTGTATTTAAATTTCCAACCTTTCCAACCAAACGAAATGGACTGGTGCAAAATGAGATAAATGTTACTAGTGAGTGGAATAGATAAAAAAAAGTTCATATAAAAAGGAGGAGGAATTGAATATAATAAAATAGAAAGATAACAAGAATGATGATGAACAAATCTGTGGCGGAACATAATTTTGTGCGTGTGTTTGATTTTCAAAGAATCTGAAGTTGCTTCTATTCAAGATAAAATCTTCCTCTCGCAACCCGAGTATCCGGTTGCTTTGATATTTCATATTTTGTAGAATTTGAGGTAAACTGCTTTGAGGAGAAGCTAACTTCCTGGTAGAGTGCATTTTCCTTGACAGCATAAATAAATAGTGCATTGAAGATCACTTTGGGTACTTTATCAAAAATATTTTGTACTTAGATATTAAGTTGTAAAGTTAATACGGCGGACGAGAACAGAAATAGAATTCGGCAATAATATAAAAACTTAAACACACAGCTGGTTCCATTTAAAATCCTCAAAATATAAAACTACAATTTTCTAATATATATTAAAAGATCCGATCTCTTACGATTAAAAAACTAATAAAAATATGTCAATGAATTACAGAAAAAACGAGAATCATTTGTACTGAATGCAATTTGTATTTATTCATTTAATTAATGAAATTAGGAAGATAATTTGCATCTTCGAATTTCTTCGATGCTAGAACCCTTCTCATCACCGGATACTTCAGTTGTGTAGGTGTTCCGAAATGACGCGCCATCACTTCCGTGACTTTTCTCCATCACCAGCTCCTAAGTCTAGCATCGCCACACGTCTTCCACCCCTTCTCTTAAATTTGACAACGGCTCACGATATTTTCGAACTGTGCATTTGAGAATACGAACATCGAACCACGTCCTAAGAATCTGGAAAACAACAACAAAAAAGTGTTTGAAAATTTCTAATTATTACAATTAGATTTGAATATTTAACCGAACATAGACAGACAAAAACATGGAATAATATTGAAAGAATCCAGAGTTTTATAACTGTATTTTATTGTTTGAAAATCAGATGATTTGAATTTTCCCTTTAAAAATCAATAACACACAATATATATATATATATATATATATAATAAAATGATTTCCAAAGTGTATAAGGTATAATTTCATTTTCATAATACATCTCAATTAAAAATTCTAAAATAATATTTCAAAAACATTATAAAAGTATACATTACATTGTTAGAGAGAAATGAAAATAAATATGAATAATATTTCCATTTTAATGAATTGATTTAAAACAAAAAAAAAAACCAAATTTAAAAGAGTTTTGTGCAAAGTTTTGCAAAGAACAGATTCGTTTCATCTAAGGTGCGCTTTTATAATTATTATTAAATTAATTCAATGTAACAAGAATTAAAAAGCAAACGATGAAAGAACGAGAAATAGACAATTGTAAATTTTCCAATGTTAAAATTAAAGGAAACGATAACATATTGTTGAATATATTTAAGCTAAATGTAATTAAAAATATAGCAAACGTTTAATATTAAATTGAATATTATATCATCTGTTGCTTTTTATTAATATTAAATACATACAATCAGACTCACAGGTATATTCTTAAGGTTACTCAATAAAATTAAAGTATAATATGTTAAAACAATGCTAATATAATAAACTGCATCAAAATATAATAGATGCTTTGAATACATACATACATGTACTATGTTAAAACAATACTAATAATAATATGCTACATCAAAAGATATGCTTTTTATAACTACTAAAAAAGATCAAATACATTTCAAAATCGCATGTATTTTACAATTACTGTATTGCAATTTTAGTTTTATGTGATTAAATAGTAATGTAATATGCTACATGAAACTATAATGTGCTTTTTTATTAATATTAAATATATACAGTTCAAACTTAAAGGTATTCTTAAGGTTTCTACAATTCAGTTAAAGTATAATATGTTAAAACAATGCTAATATAATAAACTGCATCAAAATATAATAGATGCTTTTTGAATACATGCATACATGTACTATGCTAAAACAATACTAATAATAATATGCTGCATCAAAAGATAGCATGCTTTTTATAACTACTAAAAAACGACCACTCATACATTTCAAAATCACATGAGTTTTACTGCTACTACATTACAATTATAATTTTATATGCTGAAAGGATACTAATATAATATGCTACATCAAGAAATAATATACTATTTTTATTGATATTAAATACATACAAATAAAAATCGTTGGTATTCTTAAGGCTACTACAATGCAATTAAAATATAACATGCAAAAACAATACTAATATAATAATCTACATCAAAATGTAATATATTGTAACAATACTAATATAATATGCTACATCAAAATTAAATATGCTTTCTTATTAATATAAAATAAATTCACACACATTTCAAAGTTCACATATGTTCTTAAAAGCATAATATTGTAAAAGATATTACGTGTAATATACTACTTCAAAATATAATATGCTTTTTTATTAATATTAAAAAAGTTAATGTACATTTCAAAATTACATGTAAATGCTACTTCAATTATATTCAAGTATAATATGCTAATCAATACTAATGTAATATGTGACATCAAAATGGAATTATACTCTTTTTATTTCATGAGTATTAAACAAAAAAGTTGGCTACATTTCGAAACTACACATGAATACTTAAGGTTACCACAATACAATTAAAATATAATATACTAAAACATTATTAATGTAATATATTTTATGAATCAAAATATAACATATTCTATCAATGTAAAAGTATTCACAAAATTTCAAAATTACATTTGTTTTAAGGCAATTCAAATATAATTGGCTAAAACAATACATAAAAATATAATAAAATAAACATAATATAAAAAATACATTACAATAAAAGTATAATGTGCTTTCTTATTAATGTAAAATATGTTCACACACATTTCTAAATCAATATATTACAAAGAACATTTAAATAGGTTCTTTGATAAAATTCATTAAAATATGCGTATGTAAAAAGTAGTTTAAAAAGGCTTCTTATTGATCTTCTTTTCCAGGCTCCAATTACAATCAACCTTCAGAAAAAATACAGGTAAAAGGAAAATTATTCGAGGAACAGGTGTCCAGCATGATATCTTCCGTTTTCATCCCTAATGGCTTCCAAGTCTTACGGTGGACGAGGCTGCCCTATCTGTGTGAAGGAGATTTAGATCAAGCATTTTATTGGTTAAATGATGCATTGTTTGTATTGAAGATTGCAGATCCGTGTGACAGTTAACGATTATTGTAACCAGAGTTAACTGTAAAGTATTTTTTTAAAAGTTTTTGATGTTCAAATATTTCTAAGAGAAAAAGAATTGCACTTGTTTATCCGAAAACAAAATATTTTTCTACGCACCCAATTTTTTTCATTGTATATAACGTTTTCTGTATTGTCTTTTTGCATTTTTGTAATACTTAGATTCATTAGTATTATATTCCAGTGTAGCTTTTTTGAGTTTTTATTTTAAGTTTGAATAACTCAAAATATTTGTTTCAATATTTTGTATTTCAGTAGAAAGTATTTTTCGTTTTTCCTTTAGTATTTAATTAGCTTTTTTCTTTTGAACATTGAAAAGAATTTGCTTTTGTATTATATGCATTTAAATTTTCTTTACTTGTACACTTTGACATTTATAAGGAATTTCATTATAGTTAAGTCGAATGAAAGATTTTCATTATCATTTTATTCATCAAATTTCTATAATTATATACTAACCAGGAGAAACTGCATACATATCAAGAAAATTTCATGATCATTAAGTGAATTATCCCCAACTACAAATGTTAAATATTTTAATTAAGAAAAACGTTAAACATATTTATGTTAAATATTTCTAATGCATTTTTAAAGCTAATGCATCTAGAAATGTGTTTTTGATTTTCCTAAATTTATAATCTTCGATTTATATTAAATGCCAGATGGTATTATTTCTCAGAGTATTATTTGTAAGAAAAAGCTTTAAAAATTCAAGTATTAAAAATAATTGACAATTACTATTTTTTAACATATTCATGTCGTTAAAATATTGTTAATAATAACTATACTATATTAAGTAAATAATTCTTATTTAAAAATTTTGTTAACATAATGTAATTGGATTTTGTTCCTTGTAATGTATCACTAAATGCATAGAAACGTATTGGGAGTAACATGAATATGCATAAAATGTCTTAAAAATAATTATATAATACCTCTTCAGAAATATTTAAATTTAATTTAGATTTAAATACAAAGATGAAGATAATTTCTTTGAAACACATTATAGTATAATATTCTTTTATACTTTAATAAATACCTCTTTTCCTTAGTTATATTTCCTCAATAGATCTTTAAATTTATAAAAAATTATTGTATTTAATGTAATTTTATATTAATTAAAAACGATCTGAATTGACTTTTAATCAAAACATAGGATAATTTTTTAAATAATAAATAATGTTTAGCATTAAAATCATGTGATTAGATTATTGAGATTCGGGTATTTATATATTATTCATACTTGTTTAAAAACAGCTAGGAAAACTTCGTTTTCAAATTCTGAAATCAAATCCTCTTCTGGAATCTCTTTCTTAGGAGCAGTACTTAATGATAAATTTCTCTTTGCTACCTTTAACTCCATTACGCTTGTTTGAAGAGCTGTAAAATAAAGATTTTTTTCTATTATGGCTATGACTTTTTTATTGTGATATTTTATTACTCAATAATTGAAAACTAGTATGAAACAATGCTCTATAGCTTGTCACTTAAATTTACTGTTTGAAAATAAATAATAAATACTTATTTATTGTGAGAGAGACGATAATATATTGCTATATTCTTTTATATGTATGACTGAATGAAATTATTATTTCTAAATGAAGACTAACTGTAAAGTTCTTAAAAATATCTTATTTTTAATCTACATATATACGCATTACACAATTTTAATTTTATCAATAATCTTACCTCTCCATTTTCCCTTAATAATTCGTTAAATATATATTTATCTGAGACACTTTAAGTTAATTTGTATATATAGATTAATTACAAATACTTTAGTTTTAAATAAAATGCTGAATATTCAATGATATAGTTGTAATATGAAACATACACAACCATAACATTTTCTAATTAATTCTTAAAAAACATTAAAATAGCTTAAGCCATTAAACAAAACTTTTCTGCTTATAACTTTTCTTTAATATATACTTATAACCAATTTTTAATATACTGCTTATAACCAACTGGTTGTCATGGTTACATAAAAAGATTATGGTTTGTTGATACAGCCTTGCCATTCTCCTACTGTATAAAAAATGCTCAAATGCATGCAAAAGGAATAATTTTCATATAAGCACATAAATTTTATGCATTAGAAATTTTTTTCTTTATAGATTCGGAATAGCGCCACCGCACTACAAAATCAGTTGAAAAGAAATTATTGTTCTTCTTTCAGTTGTAGGAAGATATTATTTTACAAAGCTTGTTTAAAATGAAATATTTCATAAATAAAAATGCGTAGTAACCGACCGTAAATTATTGCTTAAAACTTTTTCTAAAATTTCTAGAGCTTGGGACTGAATTCCGAAGATATGAAACGCGGATAAAAAGGAATTAAACTCATAAGTGCACTCAAGCAACTTTAACAGCATATTCTGATTAAAGTATGCAAAATCTTTTAATAGATTCTAATGTAGAAAAACACAAAATATTATTAATCTTTTTTAGAGTTAAGGAAATCATATGTCATTCAGTGAAAAATTCTTATGTGTTTCGTAAGATGTAAAGTAAGGAACTTAAAAAAAGACAATTTTTGTTATACAAATATATATTTTTTCCGTCGTCTTTGTCACTAATTGTAAGAAATTGTTATGTAAACATTCCAGAAAATATCTGTTGATCAGTTCTTTAAATTAAGATTAATTAATTAAAATACTGATTTTTATTTCTTTTATCTTCCAGTTCCGAAAGAAAATAAATTTTACGGGCACAAAGGTGAAAGCTTACAAAGAATATAATGAAACAATAGATTTCTACTGGAAGTTAATGAAATCTAATTATAACATTCGATATGAAAACACACACAAAAATAAACCGTAATACTTTTAAACAAACATATTTTGAAAAATATACCTAGTATTCGTTTCAATAAGTTTTTACTGTCTTTTTTTGCCGGTGGGTTAGAAACTTTCTTTAAGTGTTCTATTATTGGTCCTGAAATAATAAAAATATATATAACATTTATTTGTCTTAGAGTTAATATACAAGTATTTTGACTAATAACTTCAAACTGGTTCATAAGATCTCAGTAAAATTTAAGCGCTCCGAGAAATTCTATTTTTTTTTTTTTTGCTAGAAATTCTTTAAGAATACGAATGCAATTGATTAATTATATTTAGTATTAATGCAATACAATGTTTTTAACAGTGTAATGTTACACATATACAAAATATAAAAGAATATTCCTAGCAGAGTAATTTAAAAGAAATGCTGAATTTAGAAAACAATAGAAGTATTTATCGATTTTTTTTTAATCATATTATTAAAATTCATAGTAATCGTTTTCCATGGTATTTTTCATTTCACTTTATATTTTTAATTTAACAAGAATTAAAGGTCTATTACTGTTCTCACTATTATAAATAATAAAGTAAATATATTTTTTTTGACGAACAAAATTGTTCTGAAAAATGCAGAACTTTTTAATGCATGTTGTTTACTAAAATGTCAAATTGTTTTTCTCATTTTGGCCTTTAATAAGTCTTTTAAAACATTTTCAAAGAATAGTAATGTTCTTTCCGGGTTTTATTTTTTTTCATTCCATGTTAATTTATTTTTTAATATAGTTTAAATGTAATTTAAACAGTCCTTTGATTTCTAGGGAAGACAATCACTTTATCGGCAAGATAAGAAAAAAACTTGAAAATGAATAACTGTGTAATTTATCTTCAAGGAATTCAAATAAAAGTCGATGGGAATTTGTCTTTTTTTTGCGTTTAGTCGTTATACGAATAATTGTGTTGTTCTTATAAATATTCGACTTTTTTAAAAATTTGTTTCATCTTTCCAGTCTAACTGCAATTTTTTTTTATCGTTATTTAATTCAAAATGTTAAGGTTCCTTTTTCAAATCCTAGTTTGATTCTCTAGTATAATTCTAATTTGATACTAGTTTTTGAAATTGACTTATCCTACTTTTCAAGTTAAAAATTAGACAGTTCAAAGAAAGGTTTGAAATAAAAAGTAATAACATTTTAGAATTAAAATATTTAGATGGATTTGACTGCAATTTTACATTATAAAATGTTTTGCTTGGTCAATTATTATATAATCCGAGAGATTAATTTGCCTAAAAAAATATGCATCTGAAAAGTTAAAACATCTTAAAAAAGTTTAATTATTCATGTTATTTTAAATTTTTAAACCCTTAATATCATGTGAACCGAAATTTTCATTAAGAAAAAGAATTACATTTTTCAAGTTTCAACTTCCTGTCATCTATGTATGTTTAATTTGCTTATGTACTCTGGCTAATTCTAATTGCTTTAAATTTAAAAAAAAAATTGTTTTAATTTTGGAAGCATATTTCTGTTGTGTTTTAAAAAATTAAATGCAACTCAAAATATTTCAAAACTACTCACCAGTTCCTTTTGTTTTTTTCTTATTTTCTAGCTTTTCATCCCTCCGAATCTGTAACATATGTCCAGTAGAAGTTTTTTCTTTTACTGCTATCGCCCGGGATAAGTTTTCTGCCACACTTGAAGGTGACTTTTCATTTTTCAGAAGTTTGTCATAATTTTTGTTCGAAGAATCCATTCTTTTTATTAATAATTTTTTCTCTTTCTCAGGAGCATTACTTATTCCTTTGGTTACACATTTTTCACTCAAGATCGGAGAAATTTGTTGCTTCCATTTCATAGTTAAAGTAGTGTACGATTGAATAGGTGATAACATTAAATTCGAACAATTTGTGCTCTTATCAGTGAGTTTCTGAATTTCCTTCGGGTCATCAGTTTTCTTTGTATTAGAAGGATTTGAATCCTTATTTTCTAAATAAATTTTATCAACAGTTCTTTCATCTTGAAATTTTCTATTAAAATTACCTCTAGGTCCGTCATTTTGTGTACCAATTTCAGACGATATTAATTTGCTATTTCCAACAATGTCATTGGATTGTTGGTCAGAAGAAAGGGAACATTGTCCATTTCTGTTAGAAGAAGAAGCAAAATTGGTTTTATTATCATTGTTTAACTTGGAAAATATTCTATTACTGCTACGAATTATCTTATTAAGTTGTTTTGTGGAAGTAGGAAAAATAGTTTTACCTTTCTTTACAAATAACTTAAAAGGAAATACTCCATTTTTACCAACAGATTCGGCAGACTTTTGGGTGTATGTTTGAGGAAATGAGGTACGATCTTTTGTTAAAGATAAGGGTAAAATCTTTGGTTGTTGCCCTTGTTTAACCACTTTTACAAATGACGTGTTATTATTTATTCTTAAACAAGATGAAGGAGACTGAATATTGTTATAGTTCGAGTGATTTTCATTTTGTAGAAGATATTTTTCTTGACTTGGAAGAGAATCCAACTTCTTAAAAGGCTTGTTAATGTTTTCAAAGTCATGCAATAGTTTTTCCTGAGAATGAGTAGTTAGTGGTTGCTTTAAATGGATACAAGGTCCATAAGAATTAGATGAGCTTTTATTTGATGTATTTTTATTATTTTCAGAACCAACTCCAGTTATTGTTGCAGAATTACATCTTAATCTTGCTTCCAATGTGCTTGAGTTTATACTGTCTTGTTTGATGTTTTCTGGTTTCTTTATATAACTCGTAATTGAACATTCGCTTATTTGAGGTATGTTTTGATTTGCGGTATTGTTAAATTCCTTACCCTCATTATTCATAGTATTAAGACATCCGGTGATGAAATTAGTTCCTTTCTCTTCAAATGAATTGTTCCTCGTCGTAAAAATCTTTAAATTATGTGGTCTCGCCTTAAATCCCGAGTTAATTTTAAAAGAATCTGGCTCTTTAGGAATACATAAGTTAACTTTTGATGCCAATGCTAAGCTATTGCTTGCACTGTTAGATGAATGACCAGTGTGATGGGAAATTCTTTCTATTTTCTCTACGTAATTTTTCGGAGTTATTTCATGTTCAGCCATTGCAAAATTTTCTGTGATATTTGTTTCTCTTAACAAAGGATTCATTCTATCACGTCGGGAATCGTTCATTACATTGTTGGCATATGATTGCAGATAAATATTTCCTTTTTGAGCATCTGGAAATTTCTTAAGCTTCTCATCAAATTCATCACAATTGGAATGAATATGATCTTTACTAGAAAAAATTGGTCTCATTGTTAATAATGGAGTATTCGATGAAATCTCTCTCTCTGAAAAGTGTGGGCTACTTAAGTAAGATGACTTTGTACCTGAATGAAGATTACTCGAATTAATTACTTCTAAATGTGATATATTTGAGTAAACTTCTTTTGCTTCTAATTGCTGACTATTTACGGAGACAGGTCTTACTTCTAACTTTGGACTATTTAAATAAATCTCACTTGCTTCTATTTGCTGGCTATTTGAGAAGAAAGGTCTTACATTTGACTTTGGATAATTTGAATCAATAAATTCTGCTTTTGAATTATATGAGTAAATTGATCTTGGTGCAAGTTGCTGAGTGTTTGGATAAATATGTATTGCTTCTGATATAGGATAATTTGAATATTTGAATCCTGATTCTTCCATTGGACTGTTTAAGTGAATTGATCTAGCTATCAATTGTGGACTATTTGAATTAATTGGTCTTGCTGCAATTTGTGGACTAATTGAATGAATCGGTCTTATTTCTAACTCTGCTCTATTTGAATTATTTTTTATTTCTAACTGAGGGTTGTATACGTAAATTGGTTTGGCCAAACTGCTCGAATAAATCGGTCTTGCTACTAATTGTGGACTGTTTGAATAAATTGGCCTTGTTTTTAATTCTGAATTGCTTGGACGTGTCTTCATTATTACCGTCCGAGGGTTACTAGGAGGATTTGTTCTTGCTACTGGTTGTAAGCTGCTTGAATAAATCGATCTTGTTTTTAATTGTGGACTAGTATAATGCATTGAATATGCCTCTAATGCTGTGTTGTTTAGGTAAACTTGTCTCGTAGTTAATTGTGGAATATTCAAGTTCTCTTGTCTTTCCGCTTCTTGGGTGTCATTTATTTGTCTATTACTTTCGTCAACCGAATATTTAAATTCTTCTGATAAGAAATGTTTATCATTCGATGCCTTGCAAATTTCTGCATTATTTCCTAGTAATTTCATATCTTCCATTTTAGCCATTTTGTTGAGAAAATGTTTTCTGTGTTTATCATTCAAATTTGAATCATCGATTCTACGTTTGAGATCTATGTTTGACTCTTTCCTTGTAATGCAATCACGAACATTTTCGGCATCTTGTGTTTGTAGTCTTATATCATTTATGTAAGACTTTTCATTTAATCCGAGTTCTTGTGAACTAGGTCGTTTTGCTGATGAAAAATAACGTTCATCATGTTTTTGTTGAAAACAAACTCTTTCATAAGCTTGAGAACTTAAGGGATTTTCAACAAATATTCCAGTATTATAGGAATAGGCTTTCCATTGGTCATCTAACCTACTTGAAGTTGTAATGGAAGGAAATGGTTTCTGTTGGTACGTAAATTGATTTGTATGATGTGGAAGAGTTTCTGGGTATGGATGGAATCTGTGTTGTTCAGCAGCCCATTGATTCCCAAGCGAATTTTCATTTATTATGTCGGGAGGAAATCGGATTGTATATCTTTGCAATCGTGCAGGTGGTGAACAATTGCTACCTGCCATAAAGGAATTTGTAAACATTTTCGTTATGATCTGTTTTCCTTATAATATGTCTGTAAAATAAAATGTTCCCAAATTACAATGCAAAATATTTGTATTTAAACAATTTATATGCATCAAGCTTAAAATAGCTAATAACGTATAACTTTTTGTAATTCGTATTGAATGTTAAATAAGTATCTTTCGCAACAAAAATGAAAACGAACATTAATTATTAAATACACTAATGTTATATAGCAAACGATATTAAAAAGGGCATTTCTTAAAAATGTTAATTATATATTATTTTCAGAATGTAAGTTTCCAATGAAACAGAAAACTCCAACTAACTTTCTATGAGTTATTTTACTACTCAGAATGGATAATTTTAAACCAGATTATTGCTCCGATTAGGAAAAAACCATTACAAATAACCCTGTAAGTCAATTGCTTATTTTTGTTAAAGTTATAAATGCTTGAAATTTATTTTAAAATAATCATGTCATAAAATTCTAATTATTAGTAATATTTCACAAATAATTATTTCAATTACTTCTTATCAATATAACATAATAATAACGTATGTTGAAGCATAACTACATATATTAAAAACAAACAAACGAAAATATCTAAGCCACACATTTAGGTTTTTAAAAAAAAAAGTATTCGAAATCTGTTCTAAATCAATATTTTGACTGATTAATTAGAATACATATTTATTTTTAAGGCTAGCTTATTTTTTAAAATAAAAAAAAATGCTATGTTAGTTTGTAATTATTAGTTAAAATTTTAAAATACTTCTGCTAAATGATTATTTCCGATTAATTAATTTCTTCGCAGAATAAATTTCGTAACAAAAAAAGAAGATAATATGAACTTACTATACTTTTTCTTCTTTATAGCGTTATGTATCCACAGAAGATATAGATAATATCCACAGAACTTCTCAGAAAAACATTTTTCGCGGCAAAATATCTGTGAATATAGCTTTAAGAAACAACTTATTCTTCATGAAAGTAAACACAACAACGGTTATAAATTAGCGCAAGAAGATAGTCTGATATTCTATCCTTAAACAAGCAGACGATTTTTTTTATTCCAATTTTACAAAGTAAATTTCCCTCATACTTTATCGAGCTTTTAAGGGACAAAAAAAAGTACGAACACTTTTCATTTATATTAAATACTATTTTGGAAATAAATCATAAGATGCAGATTTATAACACATATTCATTTCTCATTTAATGATATATATTCGTATTAAATTTTTAAAATCTTATTTCTCTAAGTTTATGGCTCGCCAAGTAGAAATATTTTTACCTCCCAATAATATCGTTTGGCATCTCGAGTTTATTTGGAAAAAAATACTAATGAAAGTGGCATCTCTTCTGTTTTATTATTATCGTCTGCCTTTAAAAATAGAATGTGTTTATGTAAATGTTTTGTGCTATTTTTAAATAAGAATTATTAAAATAAAATTCTAATAACATTTTACGCATAACTAAATGTAAAAAATGCATGTATGTATGTATACACTCACACACACACGTATGTATATATTCATCGTAATATTAAATACATTGAAACTAAGAAATTTCCCGGAAATAACTGTAATTGTAATATTAGGGGGGGAATGAAGTCTATTTTAAGTAAAAAAAACTAATTTCTAATTGTAAAATAAACTCATTTTTAAATAAAAAAAATTTTTTAATTTTTATTAATATATTACAGGAAATTAACTCGATTTTTAAACAAAATGTCAGTTATGAATGATCATAGTATAGTATTATGAAGTGCTAAAAAGGGATTCTTTGTTTCTAATCTTTTTTGAAGTGAAGAATAAATATCTATAACAATTACTTGTCAAAGTTTCAATTTTTAAAAATAGATCTAGGAAGTTCTGAAAATTTCATCACATTCGAAGTTTGGAATTTCACACATTTCATTCATTTATGTCCTTTTGTCCCTGATAATTATTTTTACGTATAATAAGTAGTAGTTTTTTTTTTATTTATAACTGGTAATTAAAATTAAAAATATTAAACATTTAATACTCTCTTGTAAAATTTATTATTCCCCCCGCCTTTCACAAAAATGATTCAATTTTCATTTTTTTTTAAAAAATAATTTCTCTGGAAAGATTTCAAAAAGTTCTTAGAAGTTTTACCTCTCGGGGGCTTTCCTTCCTTACGGGCATTACGACCCCGAGACACTCTAGTGATCTTTTTCTTTCCCATGGGGTTTACTATCTTTGGTAAACACGTAAGACGCGCCGCCGGGATACCCTAACGATCCTTTCCTATTTTTGATTCTTCTTCTTGAGGGCCAATTTTTTGCCTGTTTTCTGTTTTTTCCAATGTCTGGGCCACAATTGCATCGGTTTTGCACGGCAAACACACAACTGCCTCTTGCACCATTAATTATCACCTTCGTACACTCACATCTTAGAAGTTTTAAAAAGAGTGAATAAAACTTAAAATTCCAGTTTCGAGAAAAATATTTAGAATGTTTTTTTGCAACTTTAGGGCATTCTGAAACTTCAGGAATGATTGGTAGTTTGTACAAAAAAAAATCCCAACTTTGAAGAGTTGCAATTCCAAAACTAATAAAATTACAAACGTTTTGGACAAATTAAATTAAAAATAAAAAATTTGAAAAAGCTCTGTGCAAAATTTTGCAAAGATCATATTTAACCACCCACTGTGCTCTTTTTTAAATAATTATTGTTAAATTATTCAATTAAATATAAGAATTAAAGTAAACGATAAACTATAGAGAAATGGACAATAGTAAACTTTTCCGATATTGGAATTAAAAAAAAACGATAAATTATTGAATTGAATATTATATCAGCTACATGTAATTAAAAGCAAATTATAAATTATTAAATTAAATATATTTAAATTAAATGTAATTAAAATTGAAGCTAACGATAAAAATTTATAATTAATCTGGTACGCCAAAAGTGATCCAACTAAAACAATAACCCTTTGGGTGGCTAATAATATATTAAAGTTTATGACATTATAAATGTTCAATGTGACCACCACTAGAAATACGAACGATATTTAGTCGATTATAGAACTCATCCCACGCATTTTTAGCTTGTTTGGTGTAATTGTTTAAGTGGCCACATTTATTCGCGTTTTCGATCCGTCAATGTTCGCCAGGGTTGTGGAAAAAACATTTTATATTCTTAAGTAGCCTCAAAAAAAAATTGCTGGGAGTTAGAACAGTGCTTCTAGGAAACCTCTCATTAAGAGCAATGCCATCATCTTCTTTGAGTCCAATCCATGAGCAGCGATTTTTCCTTTTTGTATCCGTGAAGAGATTCGACTTTACGGAAGTGTTGGAAAATGATTGATTTTCAAGCTTTACAAATTACAGTTGATATACGTTCTTACTCAAAATGATAAAGAAAAACGAATAAGTCTGTGCAAGTTTTAGTGAGCTTTACTAAGACGGGTCTTTCATATTTAAGTTTATCGTAAAATCTTGACTATAATACGTACTTTTTTCCCACATTTTGATCCGTAAGAATGAGAGTGCGTATTATACTCCTGTAAAAATTAAAAAAAACTGGTTTTTAAACGTGAAACAACGAATGTGCTGCAGATGTAAGAGATTGTTGTAACTGCGCAGGTGTTCTTTTACACAAACTGGAACTTATCGTACATGTCGCATATTACGACGGCACTAACAATTATCACTTGGACGCAACAATAATAGATGAGTTGTGTTCTGGGTGAAAGTGATTAAGAGCGATAATCTGACAGTATTGTTTGTTTTTTGTTAAAATTTAAGTTTTTTTCAATCGAATTTTACTTTTTCGTTTCTTTTTATTAAAAATTCCAATTATGTTAATAAATACTTGTGCAATTTTTAAATAAAACTCTTGAAAAGTTATGGGTGTGTATTTTAATTTTTTTCCGAAAATTTAGTGCCAAATCAAGCATGCGTATTATAGTTAAGATTTTACGGTTTTCTTCAGTAACGAAACTCTGAAGATATCATATCAACTGTTAAGTCAACCAACTGTTGGTCATATCAACTGTTAAGTCAACCAACTGTTGGTCATATCAACTGTTAAGTCAACCAACTGTTGGTCATATCAACTGTTAAGTCAACCAACGAAATGCTCACATATAGAATACAGAATCCTTTAAAGTGGAATGTTATTGTACTTAGTGCCATACAAAAGACAAAACTGCTTTTTTCATGGGTCTATCGCTATTGGCATAACGTATTTGCATATGCTCTACAGATTTGGATATTTTTACAGTTAAAAGCAGAAACTGGAGCTGTGTGGTTCTATTATCAACTGAATATCATTCGCGTTTTTTTTTATGGTAACATTGAGCAAAAATAATTCTTTTAATCTTTAAAGTGATGTTGTGAAATTTCTTTAATTTTGTAACAGTGGCTGTTCAGAATTGGGATTACATATAGCACTGTATTTTATGCACTCATAACTTAAGATCGTCTATTTCAAGGACACTTAATTAGAGGTCCATAGACCTCTTAGGAAACATGGAAAAGTTTCAAGAAACCTGAAGGCTTACTTTAGAAAAAATTCCCCTCGTTATTTTTATTTGTGATGTTAATATATTTTTAATAAATATGTGTAATATATATATATATATATATATATAACACATCGATCAATAACTCCCGAGTCTAAAATTGAAAACAACATTTTTTTTTGCAAATTTTTTTTTTATTAATCAACATAACATCTTTTGTTAATCACCTTTTAGGGTGATACCATCGTTCCAACGCTTTTCCAAATCTTCCCCCCCCCCAAAAAAAAAAA
>BMAW01045577.1:938380-979557 GCA_019974015.1 Nephila pilipes
TTTCCAAGTAGAGTACCATGCTTCTAGTATCTGTAAGTGTTCGTTTAGTGCTTGGCCTATGTTAGGTGATTTTTTATGTTGTGCTAATATCGCAGTGTCATCTGCATACATGCATAGTTTTGTTTCTGGGTGTGTAGGGATGTCGTTCACGTAGTAATTAAACAAACTTGTTGAGAGGATTCCTCCTTGTGGGACTCCGGCTTCTATTGATCTTGGATTTGATAGTTTTTCATTTACTGTGACTTGGAATTTTCTATTTTGAAGGTAGGAACTGATTATTTTTACTAGATATGGTGGGGTGTTGTACTGTATCATTTTATATATTAATCCAATATGCCAGACTCGGTCAAAAGCTTTCTGGATGTCCAGGAAAACCGCTCCAGTTTTCTTCCCTTTGAAGAATCCTGTTTTTAGAAATTCTATGACTCTGAGTAGTTGGTGGCTGGTGGATAGTTTTGGTATGAAACCATGTTGTTGGTGGATAATTACATCTTTTTCTTGGAGGAAGTTGGAGAGTCTATTGTGTATGATCTTTTCTGCTATTTTGCTTAAAATTGGAAGTAGGGATATCGGTCTGTAGTTGCTTGGTAGGGTGGGATCTTTTCCTGGCTTCAGGATCGGGATGACTACGGCAGTTTTCCAGGTGTTTGGGAAGTCTTCTTTTATGTCATCAGGGTCAGCGTGAGTTGGTAGGCCTCGTATACAGACTTTCAAAGGCCTCTCAGAAAGTGGTTGTATTACATAGTATTCAGATTTCATATTTGTTAGTTGGGTGGTTATTCCCCTATGGTCATCTTCGCTTTCAGGGTTGATTTTTATATATTGTCCTGAGAGTTTGCAGGTGGCCTTCGGATAATTTCTATTAATTGCTTGGATGATCAGGTTGTAGTTCTGGGTGAGCTTTAACATGATTGGTTGGATTTTTGGAGGGGGTGGGGGTAGGTCGATTTCAGCTTCGTCTGGATCGCAGTCCGAAAGCGCATCAAAACTATTGCTTGTATTTAAGTTTATATTATTTTGAGGATTGAGTTGTTTATTAAATTTAGATGTTCTAGTGGGTATTTGGAATCCATCTTGATCGATAGTTCTCTGGGCTTCAGGAGCTCTGCTAGTACTCGGAGTTGGTTCGTTAGGCTTAACTACATCAGTAATGTTGCATGATTCAGCCATGCGTTTTCTTAGACTTTTTAGATTATTTAAGTTGAAATTTAGATCTTTATGTAATTTGCAATTTTGTACTGGGCAAAGTGAATAAGAATTCAGCTCACCTGTAAGTCTTTCAAGTTCTGTTTCCAAGGTTCCTTTTTCAGTTTGGAGTTCCATGGTTGGTCTAGGGTCTCTTTTCAGTGGGTTTTTCTTTTCGACTTCAATTAGTTCCTTGATGTATTTTATTCTCGGGTTTAATAGGTTAATTTGGTGGATTAAGTTCTGGATAGTTTCGCAAATTTGGCTTTCAGTTGGCATTGGAGAGTTGCTCTCAGAAGGTGCAATCTCCATTAGGTTTGGGGCCAGGACATCGGCCATGTTAGGCTTATTCGGCTCCATACAGTTCAGGCGTGCTCGCTCCTCGAAGTCCACACGAAGAATAACTGGGCGGGAAGACTTACAAATGATGAAATTTTGTTTTTGCAGAGATACTGTGCCTTAGCTGCTCATCGAAATTTAAAGCGTCTCATATCTTATACGGTTAAAGTTGTATGGTCAATTTAATTTCATAAGTTGTCAAAGGATGCTAACCCACAGCATGGATTATGCCAATCTAGATTGGATACTTGGTGTGGGTATAATAAAGCTTCAATGTTGGGAAAGACTTATTTACACAAACATTCACTTCCTGAATCTGTGCTTCTCGAGATATAGCCTATACTACATTCAAATTACTTTTAAATAATTATTACTTCTTGTAATTCAAATTACTTCTAAATAATCTAGAATTTAAAATATCAAAGCAATTAATTGACAAAATGATATTGAACTGTCCAATTAATTATAATATAGTACAGCATTGCATTACAAAAATATTATAATTTAAACTATTGTGAAAAATAACTTTATTTGAGTTTTTCTCAAAATTTGTTTTTTAGGTACACTTTTCTCAAAATCAAATATACTCAATCCATAAAGTTGATAATTTGCACGTTATAAAACGAGTCTATTTTCTACACGGTGAACTTAATTTTTTTGTAATAAATGCTCACAAATTTTAGATATAGAAAAATATTTGTGTAAAAATTATAGCAAATTTGAATCATAAAATTTAAAAAATTTTAAATTTTACTAAATCTAATTTTTGAAATTTTCATTAAGTTCAGTGTATAAAACGATATATGTTTTAGAATTTGCAAATTTTTAATATTGTAAATGCAGTAGATTTTATTATAGATGTGCCTAAATGCAAATACATAACTTGTTGTTAATTATATGCAGTTTATTACTAATTGTTCATACATAATTACTTATGTTTGTAAATAAATGTGTTTTCATTACATAAACTGATAGCAAAATATATAGGTATCCCAATGTTAAAATTTGACTTTAAAAGACTTTTAATCAAAAAAAAAAGTTATGATCCTGTAAGTAAAGCTCCAAATCAGCTCATTTTTCCTTGTTAAAGGTGTTTTAGTAACCTTAAAATCGTCCTCTGAATCCTCGAAAACTAGCATTTAACCATCGCTAAGCCAAAACTAGAATTTAAGCATGGAACCGTGGGATTTTATTCATTTCCTCTACATATACATAGAGAAAAAAACTTTGACACACTAGTGATTTCTTCAAAAAATGATGAGGAAGGTTTTTTTTCTTACTTTGAAATATTTTAGCCATAAAACTGCAATTGAGGTTCATCCTATGGCTTAGATATACTTTACTGCATTCAATTTTTTATTATAAATCACTGCATACTTGAACATTTAAATCATAATTTTTAAGCTAATAACCGAACTCTTATTCATATCCTATTTCATTAATATATCAGTATTTAATACCTTACTATTTCTTTGATTCCATGAACTGTCATAAAAAATAAAATAGATAGTTAAACGCATAAAAAATTTTGATGCCTTTGCCACTTACTTTATTGTGTTTTATACTAATTTAAGCTTCTCCAGTTAATGACTATGATTGTAGTTCTATATCAAAAAAATAATTTTTTTTGATCATTCATTTAACGTTCGTTTTTGTTACACTTTTTTCCAAAATGGAATGAAATTAAATGAAACTAATTTCTCAAATTTTGTGAAAACCTAAAGAAGAGCAGTCCGATAAAATTAAAATGCACTCAATAGAATTTCAGAGCCTAAAAATAACAAAGAAAGACAAAGCCTTTTCCCCTATATAATGATTTTAAATTTATCGAGACATTTTCTTTGTACTTTAAGAGTTCAACGAAATTTTAGCACTGAGTTTTTTTTCTAATTTTATAACATTAACTCTTCTGATTTTTGTGGTTTTAATGGTTCGTTCTTTTATATTTTAAATAAGATAGTCGAAAAACTAAAAATTTTAATAATTGTGTTTTTGATAATTATTTTTGTTTCTATGAGTAATTTAAATGTTTTTCTAAGGATTTTTTTGTTAATACGATTATTATGTAATTAAAATGGTAAAGGAACCAATAATTCAATATGCAAAAGAAATTTGCTATGATTAGCCTAATAAAAGCAAAGTATAAATAAGGCTGATTTCACTTACATAATTTAGCATGAATATCAAAATATTGTGTGTTACTGAAATATAATTAAAGTCTTATTTTATCAAATCTCCTGATTCAAGTGTCCCTCATAAATGGGTTTGGGTTGTTGTAATAACGCATCTTAGAAATATGTGGACTGGTGTGCTTTTAGGTAAAAATTAATGTAAAAGTATTAGAACAATAAAATTAATGAATGATGCATATAATATTATGAATATAGAAAAGCAATAGTTAAAATTTTAATCATTTTTATCAAGTCTGAATAAACATGAATTAATAAAAGAGTACATGGATAACTATTAAAGGTCAAGTTCAAAATAAGAAAATTTGCATATTCCAAGTACTTTTCCCTTTGATATAATTGCTATTGAATGTAAAAGAGACGAATCAGTTTGTCGAATTGAAATTTATTATGATATGTCACGCAACGTTGAGTTCTCTCAAGTTGATGAAACCGAAGTTCGGTATTTAAAATGTGAAGGAATGATGCTATTAGAAATTCTAAGGACGGGCAATGCAACTAATCTGATATACATAATATCCCGTCTCTGATTGAAACAGAAAGCCTACAGGGAGATCAAAGAAGACATCTCGACGGTAAGAAAGACAGTCTTTGCTTGCCGCTTCCAGTCAAAAAAATATATTTGCGTCAAATTGCCAATAATCTAGCGATCCCAATATCCATATCTACAGTTCATCGTCGTTTATAAGCAAGCAAATTTCATATTTATCGTAGAATGCGGTGAACTTCAAACCTCAAACAACATCATGAAGAGGGAAGACTACTTTCGTCTAAGACACACATAGACTGGGAAGAGGAATAGCTTGGAACGTTGTTCTCTTCAACGGTGAAAAGCGATTCAATACGGATGGCCATAATATTTTAGTCTATTTTTGGTACAACCTCCGACACAACCTTCGTGCTTTTGTTAGTCGGCAACAAGGAAATTATTTTGTCATGGTATGAGGAGCATTCTGTTTCAACGGCATAACTGATATTCGAGGTACAACTGATCTCGTATGTTTCCTACAAGGTCGTTAATAATCAAAAGGTTATCAAAATGTGCTACAAACTCATTTACTTCTGTTTGGAAAAGCTCTGGAAGACGAAATCTTGATATTTTAGCAGAGTAACACTTCGATTCCTACCTCTAGATCAATTAAAATTGAGCTTATACAGAATCAAATTTCCAATGTGGGTAGATCAACTATCAGACCGGATCTTAAGGCTCCCGTTTACCGACTTTTTAATTTCGTCAGCTTAATGTTAATCCTATGGATTTTCGACTTTCGTTCTCAAATCTTTACTATTTGATCTATTTGAATACAATGAGGTGCATCTGAAAGAAGAAAAAATAATGAAAACTTCTGTGGAATTACTTTTCTCCTCCGATTTTTAAAAATATTTCTTAAAGACTGGGAAAACTCACAAACGAATCATTAAAATTGAGGTAAAAATATTTTTAAAAATCCGAGGGGGAAAGTAATTCCACAGAAGCCTTCATTATTTTTTATTGTTTCGAACACTTTGCTTTGCATTCAAATAGATAAAATAATTAAGTTTGAGGATGAAGTAGAAATTCCATACGATTAATATTACGAAATCAAAATGACCAGTAAACTGGAACCTTAACCCGACGGAAAATTTTTGGGAAGCATTAGCACGAAATGTGTATGCCATTAGCAGAAATTTTCAGCTCAGCCAGAGTTAAAGCAGCAAATAGATCAGAGAGGGTTTTTCTCAAAAACCTAATTTTCTGCAATTCTTAGCTCAAAGTATACCTGTTAGAGTATTTAAATTAATTAAAAACAACGATTTCAGAATTCGAGCTGGATTAGATAAAACTCTATTTGTCCATATGTTTTTGAGACATTGTGTTTTTAGCCACCCAAGGGGCTATTGTTTTAGTTAACCTAAAAGTGTCGTACCTGACCACTTTTCATGTTTTTGCGTGTATTTTTGATGTTTGCTTTCACAAGTAACGAGCTTTATTTTCAAAAATGCGTCATAATAAATTTCTCCTGAATTACTTATAGTATTGAAATAAAATGTATGCATTTTTTGTTTGATACGTGCTTTCCCTACTAATGTTCAATTTTCACCAATTTTTGAAAATATGTTGTAGTAAATTTCTCCCAATTTTTTTTATTGGATTCCAGTGAAACAAATATAAAAATTAAGTATTTTATTTACTTGTCGATTTATGTATAAACTTAAATCATATGTAAACTAGAATAAGGATATGACTGAAAATAAATAACATTATTCAGAATTTTAAGACAGCAGTGAGGTAGCCATTTTCTTAGCCACCTAAGGAACCTCTCTTATTGTTGTAGGTGGAACACTTATCAATTTCTTATAGTTTGCTTCAATTTTAATTACATTTAACTTAAATATATTAAATTTAACAATTTATAGTTTGCTTTAATTTTAATTACATGTAACTGATATAATATTCAATTTAATAATTTATCGTTTGTTTTAATTTTAATTGCATTTAGCTTAAATATATTCAATTTAATAATTTATCTCTTGCTTTAATTTTAATATTGGAAAACTTTAATATTGTTCATTTCTAGATATTTCATCGTTTACTTTAATTCTTATATTTAAATTGAGTAATTTAATAATAATCATAAAAAAGCGCATCTTGGGTGGCTAATCTGTTTACAAAACTTTGCATAGAACTTTCAAATTTTTTTTTTACATTAATTTCTCCACCAAACATTGTAAACATTAGTATTGTAATAAATTACCATTGTGGTTTTCTATGTTGATTATTTTTCTTCTGATCATTAAATTTTAATTAAGATCTTCTTCCGAAAAAGTCATCTGCCCATATATTTATTACACACGTTTTAGAAGCAATACGAAGGCTATTGGCGATGGACTTCATAATTCTGAACCACAGGAGAGACACGAACTGGAACTCCTCTCTCCAAATCTCTACTCACAAAGGTGAAAGATTTGAATCTATTTTCATTAAAAAAAAAAAAAACACTTAACTTATATTTAAACATATGAAATCAGAAATTTCGAATTTCATAGTCAGATCCCTAAGCCTTTTGTATAAGTTAATTTTATTTCCCTACCATAAATACAAAAAAGTAACGATATTACATTTTTTAAAAAAAAGTCATTTGAATTTCCCATTCTCTTTTTTAAGGCTCCCGCCTACCGGCCATTTTGATTTTGTGAACGTTATGTTAATCTTATGGAGTTTCTACTCCGATCTAAATCTTTACTTTTTGATCTATTTGAATGTAATTAGTGGATCTAAGAGATCAAAACATAATGAAGGCTTGTGCTGAATCACTTTTTTCCTCCGATTTCTGAAAATATTTTTACCACTATTTTAATGATACGTATGTTAGTTTTTCTGGTCTTTAAAAGATATTTTAAAATATTTTTAAAAATCGTAGGAAAAAAGTAAATCCACAGAAGCCTTCATTATTTTTTGCTCTTTCACATGCACTTTATTACATCCAAATAGATTAAATGGTAAAGATTAAAAAATTAAAGTTAAAATTCCATAGGATTAACATTAAGCTGACGAAATCAAAATGGTTGGTAGACAGGAGCTTTAGTAAGTTCATCAGCCGTTATCATAAGTCAGATGTATGATTTTATTAAATGCATCAGTAATAAATATGAGTAAAAATAAGTTTTAAAATCGAGCTTTTATTTAAAAATGGACTAAAAGATATAAAATAAGTTTTATATGTTAAACTAATACATAATTTATAAAAGCTTGAGGTGCTTAACTAAGATACCTAGGTAAATACCGATAAAAGAAGTATCATAGCCACTTATATATAAGATCAAAAGTATTAATGAATCAAGCTTTCATAAATTATATATCATTTTACATTTTACAAACATTACTATTATACCTTTTAGTCCATCTTTAAATAAAAACATTGATTTTTTTTAATTTAAATTTATTTAATTATTTTTAATTTGGAAATTTAAGACGTAAAAAGCAATTACGCGAAGAACACATTTGTGCAAAATTTCAACTCAACTGAACGTTGTTAAGGGCAAGGTTGAAATTTCAGCTGCATCGTGTGATGGGAAGTGAGTTGAAATTTCAATGCAAATTTTGAACTAGTAAGACATAAACGCTTGTAAAAATGATGAGCAAATAAAATGCATTCATATCTTGTGTCTCTTTTTTTACTTTTACAGTTATTTTAAGTTTCCACAACTTCAAAGTAAAAATGAGAAAATCAGTCACATTTTCAGCTTTATTATATATATATATATATATATATATATATATATATATATATATAGAAATTAAAAAAAATCTAAAGATAATATGGTCCAGAATTACATTTTTTCTGAGTGACATTAAGAACAAACCAGTTCTTTATAATATTTTAAAGAATACGAAGTTCATATTAATCCAAAATAATCATAGAACTGCAACTGGTAAGAAAAAGAAACATAAATAAAATAATAAGAAGGTGGGTTTTGGAAAAGAACTTTGAACGACAGCTGCAATTTTTCCATGTAGTCAAAACAACGATGGAGAATAAACAATAATAATGATACTTCTTAGTGCATTTTCCTATTAGTGTCTGTAACAAAAATGTTTAGAAAGTGCTTCATATACAAATGAACGTGTTTGAAATAATTATTAATTCCTATTTTTTAATTTTATAGCAAATGTTTCATATTTACTTGGGTATTTTGTTGAAATTGTAAATTTATGTGTGTGCTGTTGTATAAAATGCACTAGTTATGCACAATAGACCACACAAAATTAAAGAAAGATTTTTTTTGTATTATTTGTTTTTATTTCACATTTCTTTAAAATTTGGTTTCTTGACCTCAGATAGTTGAACTCTTATTTGAAAAGGGAGGGTTGTGTGGGGGAGGGAATTTTAGCTATTTAAATGGCTATTATTCGGAATTTTTCCTTACTGAAAACCCTGTCCGCCTGCCAGACAAACAGCGTTCGGCAGTGACACTAATAGCGATCGCGGAAACAAGATTGAATGACCTAAATTGAATATTTTTTTTAAAAAAATGTTATTTTAGTATGCTCGTTGTTTCAACATGATCTATACCTATAAATATTTTTATGAATATGTTTAGTTTCAAAGTATATTAATAATCTTATCTTATCTATTCTTCTTCTTTTGCATTATGTTTTGAAAAATTAAAATAATAGAGGCTTGAAAGACCATTAAAATACGAGGGCTGTCGCTAATAATCCTCGAGTTTCTTTTAAGGACGACGCTAATAAACAATCAATCAAAAAAATTGAAACATCATTAAGAAAAGAAATTTGCAAAATTGTAATAAATCAGAAAATTATTGGAATTTTTATTTCTATCGATTACTAGAACTTCTAGTACTGGAAAACGAAAGTACCGATTATTATTATAAATTATTTACTACTTTTTCAAATAAGTATTATCTTTAATAATTCTAAATAAATACCTTCTTTTATTGTCTCTAACCTCTTGAAATTTTTACAGCACTTTAAAAAGTCTTACATTTAGTGACAAGAAATTGATATGCTTCATTTTAAGTTTGAATTAGAATTTACTTTTTGTAGAGCTAAAAAAATATTTTGGCATCAGTTTCCTTTAGGACATATATTTATCTCACTTGAAATAATAGCAAAAATCATATAAAAATCAATTTATGGTTATTTAAATATTGAAAAGAGCTTTCTTTTATATTTTCATTTTTATGTTCTCTTCAAATCACTCAAAATTATGAATATAGAATAACACCGAAGAATTTGGAAATTTTAATGAAAAAATAATAATTTAAGACTTTATGAATAATTGTTGAATAATGCTGGAAACAGTTCAAAACTGTATTCGAATGAGATGAACGCCACTGCATGCGCTTCATCTCGCTACCGCTACAGATTTTCTTTTTCCAACATGGCGACAAACTAAAACTTTTGTAACATTACTGGTTCACTATAGCCATAAAATATATAAATAATTATGAACAAAAAATAAGAACACGTATCAATAATCGTCTGCGTAAAGATATTATTAAACGCAAATAAATTGTTTAAAAATAAAATTAATTGAAATAATATCATCTGCCTAAGAAATTGAAGTAAGCTGTTGAAAACATGAAATATAGCAGGATTTGGAAAAGATTCGGTGCATCTTTTCACACCGAATGTGCAAAGCCAAACTTAGCATTTACAAATTACATCAAGTTTTTCTATTGAGCAATAATTTGTAAAGTTTTTTTTTTTATTATTATTATTTATTTTGACAATGGTAAAGTTTCATTCTTAAAGAATCCAAGTCTTTCACCTATTGAGGTAACCGAAATTCATTCCACATTGAGCCGAAACAAAGTTTTTGTTTCAGAAAATTATGATTTTTTTTAAGAATAATTAATCAAATATAATCAATTATTTTAATTTAAATTAATAATGTAAACCTACTACCACTTACATAAAATAGTGTTTAAAATATCTAACACTCTAAATACTAGAACATTTTTTTAATTTATAGTAAATGATCTGGTCTCCTCAGAATATAAATTAAATGTGCAGAGAAAAGAGAAAAATATAATTTAATATAGTTTTTTTTATATCTAATTCGTATAAAATTTAATTTAATTTCTTACGCAATAGGTTGTTGCTCTTAAATCCTATTCTTCAGAATTAAATACTTCTTGTTTGGTTTACTACACTGGAATTGTATAATTAAAAACTAAAATTTTATACAAAAGTAACCTTTTGAAGATCATAATAAGATACTATTAGTACTAAAAGATGAACAATCATATTTTTAAATTATAATTTTTTTTGAAATTTGTTATCGAACTTTCTTGCACTTTTCTCGGAAACAAAACTAGAAATGCATCCAAGATTAAAATTAAAAAAAAGTATTAAAATCCAGAAAACTCGAACATGATAAAAAAGGACAATTAAAGGAGCTATATATATATTTTATTTTAATACTTTCAACCGGAACTCACATAAACAATGCACACAAATGAAGCTGAGTAAATACAAATATATTTGAAAAAAATAATAATAAAAGTTAAATTTTAATTCCAACTTAAATATCATATAGATATTCACATTTTAAAAATGCTTAAAAATAATTTCTTCTTTACTCTTCTTTCATTAATAATTTTTCTTTTTCCGAAGTGAAAATTTTTGCTTCTGTTAACAAACTGTTATTGCAAGCTTGCATCTTCATTCCTGTTTAAAAAGTAGTAATGTGATTTGTCCATTGTCATCAAAAATTATAATAGCATTGAACTTAAAAATTGAAAATATTTAATAGTCATTTACCATGCATGATGGAATTTGTGAAAAATTAGTTTTTTAGCTTCATTTTGTGTGTGCAATACAGCTGATAACTATAGAAATGAAATCTCTTTTGAAAATTTAATTGATAATTATTCTTTTATGCATGATTGAGCACACCCACATCTGAAATGTGCTCAGAAGGCCCATACTTTGAAATAAAAATTCACTGATAAACGATTATTATTTTCTATGAATTAAATTATTTAAAGTTTGAAATAATTTTTTCACGAGTATTATTTTAAATTAGAATATAAATCTAACATACTTAAAGATATACTTTCCTCCCTTTTTTATAGAATTTTAGGTTACATTTACTTTTGATTATAAAGTGTACGCTACCTGATAATAGATATCTTTAAACATTTGTAAAATTCAGTAATAATTACAAGTAAGGAAAAGTTCTTGAATAATATGAAATATTGTTTTAAAGTTAAGTTATCCTTTTCATAATATCCTAAAAATACCTAACTATTGCTAACAGTACTCGTAGAGAATCATACAAATTTATTTCTCAATAAGAGAATCAATAATTAAAACAGCTGCAGTGAAAAGTATATTTTTTTTTAATTCATTAAAATCCAAACTTTATTTCTCTTTAAAATAATTCCTTTGCAAAGAGTGGAAATGACTTAAGCATATAAATCTTCAAATTATATTTTAACACCATCAAAGAGAAAATTAAAGCATTACCATTTTGTATTGTATCTTCTTCAGGAATTTCTTCATTCTTCTCTATTTCAATAAGATTATTTCTGATATTTTTTACCAAATTTATACCTACATTCAGCTCTGTCAAAATATAACAATAAAACGTTAAACAATCTTATTCATTTTCTTAAAATTTTATAATTAAGGTTAATGCTACAAAAAAAATTTGCTTAACTTGTTAAGAAAATTTAATTATTTCTAAATCATTATATTTCATTCTGTTAAAAATTTTTTTTTGCCAGAAACCTTAACTATTATAAAATTCTTGATTTTCGATTAAAAAAGTATTAGTGTATTATTTGTTTGGGTTTATTCAATTTTCTAATGTTTTATTGAGGAAAAAAAAACATTATTCAAATTTATTTAATCAATATAGTCATATTAATTTTATTTGTTCAAATTAAATGAAAAATTTGTTTAATGATTAAATTACTTATTTTAATGATTATGGTTTTATTAATTTTGATAAAACTTTCGTCATACCAAAAATCGCAAAATGTAGTTATTAAATGAAGAATGATTTTAGTTGAATCAAAAGATTTATTGCTAGATTATGATTAATTACTGATGAAAAAGACTATGCTAATTGCTACTGACACCGCAAATTTCATAGCAGATATCTTAAAAGTTAAAAGTGAAATTAATTTATTGAAAAACATGCAATTAAACAATTAAACATTAATTGCAATTAAACATTAATTGTAATTAAACATTAATTGCATGCAATTAAACGTTCATTGTAATAACTTTATATTTTATTTCAAATTTCAAAATTTTTTCCTGTTCTTTACTTCAGCCTTCGTTATTTTAATTTTGGTCTGTGAATATCTCTATTGGATACAATATAACATCATCTTATTGAAGTACATTAACTATTATGTTATTAGCATCCATGTTTATTTGTTATCAAGAGTGATAATTTAAGATAATTATACTTCTATTTTTAATAAACTTTTTTTGTTTCTTTTTCTTGTATTATTATAATAATATCTTATTTCCTTTATTGGTATTCTAATTTAATTGTTATTTCTTGTTTTACTCACGATTCGTTAGCCTTTGTGAAAACTTATCTACGCCTCTCTGAAAAGAAGTCCTCGTAATATTTGATTTCAGAATGTTAATCCAGCTAGTAAATCTCTTCATTTCGACGAGGATATCTTTTTTCGGTTCTAGAACATTAAATAAAGGCTGTCAAACAATTATTGGGAACATAGAGTTAAAAATAATCAGTTACAAGACTTCATCATAAAATAATTAAGCAAAAAAGATATCTACAGACTTTTACGCTCAATTCTTTTAAAAAAATTGCTTCTTTTTCTATTCTGAAACGAATATTAGTGAGAAAATCGATTGGTGTTTATGAAGAAATTATTCATTCTCGTTCATAATTACTTTAATAATAATGATAAAAAACGTTACACGATAGCGTAACGTTTCGCTAAGGCTCTCAATTTGTTTCTAATATTGCTTTAATTTCACATGAAATTCACTCAAAACGTAGTTTTTTCTGCAAATTAAATAGTGTAACTGCTAAGCTTTACCCTCATTTGATTGATCCATCTAGCTCGACCAATATAATAACTTTTAATATGTCTATGTACTGAATCAGTCGATAATTTTCTCCTTTATCGCAACTTTTCTCGGATGAAATTGAGACCTTATACTTTTAATTAATTGTTATTTTTAAATTTTAATTCTAATTATGGAACAATAGTTTTTATTAAATTTAACTTATCTTTTGTGATGAGATTAGATACATAATCGCCTGAAGTTTTCTCTGAAGCGATATTGATTTTGCTTTCAGGATATTTTGAAAATTCCTCCGAAGTTAAAATTTAAAACCCTGCTTAATAAAACATTTCGATGTACAAATAAACAGTATGGAGAAAATTTTAATTTATTTAAATTTTTTTTTAATTAAATGCGAATTTTAAAGAAATACATTTTTCTTCAGGAACTGTGAGAATTGTTTTTAAAGAAAGGCAGTCTTTATTAATATTTTTTCCTACAAGATGACTTAGATTTCGTCTAAAGTTGTGCCACCTAAAGTTATAAGAATTGGAAACAAACTAAATATTCTACAGATGCCTGTTTCGCAAAATTCATTTATATTATAAAAACTGAGCCCTTTTTATATTATTTAGATGCACTGTAAAGAATTGACTCTGTTTTTTTTCCTCATAATTACTGCTTCTAGAAATAAACTAATTTAGTTACAATTAAAATTACATAATTGAAGGAATTTCGTTTGAGAGGGGTCGAATATCGTTTAAAATAATGATAATTTAAAAAGAGAGTATCGAAATAAAATTTCCCGGAAAGTTTTATTATATGATGCTCTATAGAAGGCACTGGAGATCTTTGCTTCTACTAATGTGCAAAAGCACGAGTGAAAATGAAAGCACTTGTACTAAGTCACTGAGATATGGTTTACAAATTGTCCCAGTTTTTCACTACTTTTTAATGTCGAGTGGATATTTATGATTCTTGTAAAATAGCTAAATGTCAAGGGAAAAACTTGTTGATTATTTTAGTAGCAATAAACTAAGTAACGTAACGGTAAACGAGTGAAAAACATTACTGTTACAGGAACATAATTTCTCTTTCATAATCAAATTTTTTTAGATTTACTTTTAAAACTTTACTATAAGAGTGTCAAACATATTTGATAGTTCGAAACTTTTCTTAGTTAAGGTTTGCAAGTCTTTTTGATATTTATAACCTAAAATAGGCTAAAAAGTAATCTTTAAGATATATTTAACTGAAATTTACATAATTTACTTAAAACAGTGAGAAGATTATTTACACATACCTTTTCTTTTGCCACCATAAGTAGTATTAGCATAGATCATATTATTCTCTTTTCTTTGTTCGTTTTCTTTCTTTGCTGTATCATTACTATCTAGAGGAATCTTTTGAAAATCGTTTATTCTCGGTGCAATTTTTCTTACTGTAGTTGGAATAGTTTTACCAATTTCCTTCGGAAATGTTTGGGTGTTAGGTGGTATTAAGAGCAAAGCTTTCTTTTGAGCTTTATTTACCAAAAATATTTTAAACTCTGATGGTGTTGCATTGACATGGTACATAGGCGTAACATTAGCATTGATTTTTTCACTTTTTGCACTTGAATTTCCGTCGGGCATTGAAGCATGAGATTCTTCAGTTGGAGACTTATTTAACTGTTTGTTAAATGCATCAATATTTTTCTGTATGGGTCTTATCTTTGGAAAATAAGCTGGTACGTTAGAAGAATTGATGGGCCTTATAGGTCTAACTAGTGAAAAAGGTGGTACTTGTAAAACAGCCACATCACCGTTTGTCAAAGCTGGAATAAATATTGGTCTCAAAACAGGAAATTGTGCTTGGTTGCTTCGGTAAAACGATTCATTTCGCTGGTCAGAAGCATTATTAGAAGGAATTAAATGATTTGTAATGTTATTTTGGTTGAGGAATCTGTTTCGATTTTCAAAAGTACTTCTGTAACCTAAATTTTGTCCGAAAAACATTTGACTTCTTAATGCTTCAGCATTTTTTGGATCGTATCCAAATAATTTTGGATTTGTCACTGAATCACTCCTCACAGAGGAAGTCGCTGTAGAAGTCGGATTTTCGTGATCTGGTTCTGGTGAATTGCTCATTACCCTTTGAGTTTCGTCAATTTGTTCATCCTTAAATATTGGTCTCAAAACAGGAAACTGTGCTTGGTTGCTTAGGTAAAACGATTCATTTCGCTGTTCAGAAGCTTTATTAGAAGGAATTAAGAGATTTGTAATGTTATTTTGGTTGAGAAATACGTTTCGATTTTCAAAAGTATTTCCGTAACCTATATTTTGTCCGAAGAACATTTGACTTCTTAATGCTTCAGCATTTTTTGGATCGTATCCAAATAATTTTGGATTTGTCACTGAATCACTCTTCACAGAGGAAGTTGCTGAAGAAGTCGGATTTTCGTGATCTGATTCTGGTGAATTACTCATTACCTTTCGAGTTTCGTCATTTTGTTCATCCTTCCCATCATCCGAGGAAGCAATATCGATTACTTCCGGCTCTTTCTTTGTTATCTCAATTGATGGTGTAACTTTTCGAACAATCTCTTTGGACTTTTCCAAGTAATGCTTCAAAGATCGTTTCGTTGCAGCTTTAAACTTCTTCACGCTGCTGTTTTTCATTCGTTTGGTACTATCTATAGCTGTTCGATGGTATGAAGATTTTGAAAAGTCAACATATGCCTGGTGTTTCATCTTCAAGCGATAAGAGCTTCTTCTATTAAGTTTGTTACGATCACGTAATACTTTACGTTCTACAAATCTACCTCGCCCTTTTTCCATTAAATGTTTCTTGCGTAGCTCTCGGCCGAATTTCGTTAATGTGCGCTGGCTGCAGATTCTTTTTGGAACTAGACCTAAGGTGCCTAGAAACTGTGTTTTGGAGCTTGTCAGTATCGCTGGATGTGTTTCCGAATCGTTTTGCGCTTCTTTTAGTAGGATTTTAAATTCAAACAAAGTTCTCGGCTTTTTGCATGCTTTTGTAAACATGCGGCTGTGTTTACTGGAATTACCATCTTCTTTTGTGAAATAGCTTCCATTTTCATGCATTGAATATGATGGAGTAGAATACAACTCTGTTGCGTTTTTATCGTGAGAATCGTAGGAATCCCATGAATTCAATGATTCCGATAAATAATTCTGGTTTGAGTTTAACAATTTTTCAGGTTTCTTTTCAATTAAACTTACAGCTTCAGGAACGTGACATTTTCTCATGGGTTTTGGATTAGGTAACAAAAATTTAGATCTCGTGGCATCTTTCTCAGCAAACCCACCAAAATGTTTCATAGATTTCGGTATAATTACTTCTTCGTAATTTTTAGGTCGTTTATTGCGCATTGCCATTGGAATCTTACTGCTTGTTGCATTAGGAGATTCGGTCAAATAGTTGGCAGAAGTATATTTCCGGTTCAAATAATTTTTCAGAACAGGAAAATTTGAGGATGAAAATTTATTTCCCGGAAGAAAATCCCTCGAATATTTATAAAGTTCAAATGAATCATGTTTTGGTTCTTGAAAAATTGGCCATGATATGGAAGATACTGGTACGGCTGTAATAGAAGGCCTTGTAAGTTCTAAATGAATGAAGCTAACACTCAAATAAAAGCATTTCTATTCTATAAGTGATGGATTATTATGATATGCACAAATTTCACTAAGCAACTTTTTTAGAAGAGCATATAGCATAGAATAAAATAATAAGTTTTCTGTTCAAATTCAGAAATAATAAATTTCTGACTTTTACTATAAATATAAAATTTGTTTTAAATATGCGATTCCGCTCCTGTAAAAATTATTATCCTTTATGTAACTAGGTATTAGTCAACAATAAACGGATTTGTTACTTTAAATAATTCATTCTACTGAGGGCTGAAAACAGATGTTTTTTGTACTTCAATTTATTATAAAAAAAAAAAGAAAACATGACATTTTACTTTAAAATAATTTATTTATGCTGTATTTAAAAATGAGTTCATAAAATAAAAAAGCTTTCTACATTTGATATTTAGAACAAGAGTTGAGTCAATATAGATTATATGTTAATAATTCAAACAAAAAGTCTAAAAATGAATTTATGATAATGAATGTTACATAATACACTTGTCAATGATTAATAGTAATAAATTTTATAATACTCTTATTTTTCAAAGCGAGCATTGTGTCAATATCGTTATAAAAAACATTTTTAAACTACACATGTCTAAATACATTTCGACATTGTTTATATTTTACATAATTACATGAATGAACAAGATTCTTACTGAAAATTACTTTTTTAACCGATCTTAATGCTTACCTGAATATATCTTCTTCTTATAAGTTTTAAATTCTTTTCCTATTTCATATCTGCATTCATCTTTCTCACAATTGGCAGAAATGATATTCATTACAATTTCTAAATCCATACCAAAATTTTTCTTTTGCCACGTATAATTTCTTTGAATCTATAACAAAAATTCAGTCGCGTCTTTAATTTTTTTAATTAGCAGTATGTAAATATAATTAATTAAATTCTATTCGAATAAAATAAGAAAAATGCTGTTACAAGTATACAAATCTTATCTTTAACCATCTTTGTTTGATATAACAAAAATAGATCGATGATTTTTTAATTATCACAAACTGATTGTTAAATTACGATGTTCAAGCGTTTGTACGTTGGAACCTAATTCCAATTGAATAATGCAAACAGAGTATGGTATAATCGAACTGAATTTCTAAGTCTCCACATTGCGTAACATAGAAATTTGACTCGTGATGCATAATTTAGGTGCCATCTTCATGATATGAGCATAATTAAGCATGAAGATAAACTACTGCTCTTTTGGACCATTTCGTCCAAAAGAGCACGAATACCCAACTCGAACACCATTCTCAGCCAGATACCTATTCTTAGTTATTCGGAATCATTTTCCGTCGTTTGCAAGAGCAAGAAAAACTCCGCCGGCAACTCTTCTATTTTTTTTAAAATATTCAATGCTGCCAATATTTCTAATAACTTTAATATCTTTATTCTCATATATTCAATGGTCCAAGTACTTTTATTCACTTTCTGTTCAATTAATGTGTATTTTTATTCCGATCTTACTGTTAATTCCCATACACACTGATTTTATTTACATTTACTCTGTTCTTTAAAAGGATTACTTTTTCACTACGTCATCAGCCTTTAAAATCAAGAACTGGCGTCTTTATCCAAATTGAGAAACGATTTGAAAAAAAAAAAAAAAACAATAATTACTCAGGCGAAGATATAAGCAGCAGAAACCATTATTGGTTGTAAAAACAAACAACACAAAAATTTATAATTTCTCCGTCCATTGACTGTAAGCTGCGAGCATTTAAGTGGCATGATTTTAGAAACAATTACATTCGCATCATTTCGGAAAATTTTTAAGACAAATATTTCTCATAATGCTTTTTTCATTGAAGCATTTAGAGAGTACGTATGTAGTAATTCTGTAGTATTAAATTTCATATACAGGTTTCATTCGAGGAATCTAAAAGAATAAATGAACAGATTAACGAACAGTTCCTTAAGAAATGAATAGAAACAAGTAAGAATAATTCATCTTAAAGAACAGAATTTCCCATGTTTAACCATAACTCAAAATTATGAAATCAATGTTTTGTTCTGGAACAACGTTTATAAATAAATCTAGAAATTATCATTATATTTCCAACAAGGGTTGCTGCATTTTAAATGTAACAGCTCCTCAAAATGTTGATATGACAGTTTGGAAAAGAAGATTACGATGTCGTTCCAGAAAACAAATCTATAACGATTCGTTGTTAGTAAACGTCTTACAGGCTTTGAAATATTACTCATACAGAGTAAGAGAAATTCCAGATTTGTGTAAACTCGAAATAAATGCATTGCCAAGTTTGTAGGTTTTGAAGCTGCGGTAATTAATCAAAATTTAATTAGACTTTGCGTTTAAAAATATTTTAAAAGGTTGCTTATTGATATTGTATTTATAGCAATAATACATTATTTTATCAAATACACAATTCATGTTTATAACATTCAGATTAAGCATGTCAGAATTAAAAAGTATATTATTATGATATCTCAGAGTGGAAAAGAAGAAATTATTAATTAATAACACATTAAATAGAAATTTCGAATTATAAATATTTTGTTTTTTATTGGTAGTACTATTTTTTATTTCATTGTAACATTAAACAATTTTTTTTAATTATTAATTTTGAACCAATCCTTAACTTTTTCTTCACACAACATTTGTGAATGGTGATTAAAACATTTACTGGAAATTTAATAACTTATGTTTGTAATTATATGGAGATATTATTAAACTAATAATATATTTAATTATAAAAATCCAAGAAGAAAACTGATATTTAATTAAAAAAACGCTCGGAAATATTTTATGTTAAATTAAATAAAATTGCAGAAATTATGAGACATTCGTAATTCTTTTAGGTAAAAGTTACGGTTATTTTTATCAATTAGAATTTCTTACATCTACTTTTCTGATAACAAGAATAAAAAAAAAAAAAACTTATGAAATAAATTTATAAATTGTGATATTTCCGCAATATCCTAAAATTCATTGAGCAATAATTCCTTAAAAATGACGCACAAATAAAATGGAAAAAATTTCGATTTAGTAAATAATCATCATGAAATCAAAATATATATATATAACTTATCAGATCTCTTGATTTTTGGATATAAGTAAATAATTTAAATAAGTTTTCTACATTGATTAAGATCTATCCAAGCACAACTAAGCATATTTAGTTAATTTCAATAAACTTTAATATTTAAAATTTTGTAAAAAATGTGCAATAAAATGCATGTTTTTTTAAATTCCTTAGATCCATAAATTTAAACCATCTTATATAAACATTCCACAGAAAGTTTGTATAGTAATCATATATGCAAAATATATGGTAATTTTTATTTAAATATATCCATTTAATTAACTTGCAGTTACGAAAAATATGCTAAAAACTCTTAAGAATTACATCTGTAATTGTAAGATAAAGTATAACACATTTGACCTCTTTATAACATCATAAGACCCTTCCCTCAAAAATTAATAATTGTTCTAGTAATGAAATTAACGAAGCCTTTTCACTGAAACAAAAATCAGCATTTCTAATACTTATTAAGATGTAAGAATTTGTAAGAATAAGCAAACAATTTTTATATTGTTCGTATAATATGAATACTGATCCACAATTTGTTTCCTATTTTATTCATTTGTTCTTGATATTTATGTTTCCAAAATTTGTCAGTAAAATACTTTGAAAACAATATTTTAAAGCATTAAAAATAGTGTTTAGTTTTTGAGAATAAAACTATGTATATTTAAAAATTCTTCTATTAAAGCTTTATTATTTTGACATCATTTTTGTTATTTTTATTGAAGACATTTTCAAAATATTTTAAATAAAAATCACAATAGATAAATAAATACCTAAAAATATTTTTATTTTGAGAGCCAATTTAAAGTAAAAATTACTTTTATCTTTTCAATAAAATGATACGAGTTCGAAAAATTAATTTGAGCAGTAGTAAAAAACAATACGGTTCAAATTTCTATTTGAACCATGTCACAATATACGTTGAATGCCGAATCTGGCGAAATTTTCTGAAATCTAACAACCACATTTTTAAATAAGCACATAAAATATGCTTAACATACATATTTAAAATAGGTCTAAATGTAATATACGCTCGAATGGGATTTTTTTTTTCATGTTTTGTGATAACTTATAATAACACTTTAACACAGCAATTGGAATGCACAAAATTTGGCATGAAAATCTCGTCGTCAGAAAAATAGCCCTAATCTGAACATATATACTGCATTTCTCAAATAAATAAATCATAATAAAATTTTGCAACTTGAATATTGTAATGTTAATATTAGAAATTAACTGAAATGTAAATATAAATACAAATCTCTCACGTAGTAGCCATTAGTTTTTATTGCAATGGATTTAATGAATATTAAATAATTTTTGCATTTGAGATTGAATTTTTATTTATTCCAGAAAATAATTAATAATATGGAATTTTTTTCAAATTAGCTAGCTGAGTTTTCATCATCATAACGGATAGGATTATCATTATGATGATGAAAATTCATCTCGCCCCACGACGAATTACCACAAAAATGTTCTGTTATGATAAAGAAAGGGAAAAAAATATTTCATATTAACTAAATAAAAACAATACGCATTAAACTAAATATCAAATAAGTAATTAAAAATTAATGAATAAGTAACTTTCAGTAAACTGTGTACATTTAATTACATTTTTCTTCAAAAAAAAAAAAGAATTTAAATATTTAGCTTCAGTTCCATTTAATTGCAACCAAACCGTTATACATACATTATTTATTACATATTAATAATTATTCACATTAAATGTTTAATTTTCTCACTCATTAAAGAGTATTAATCATATACATTAGCGTTAAAATTGCATATTATTTGCTTTAAAAACATAGGTGTTATATTGTCACTTATTAGCGATTTTTGGTTTGGCAAATTTTGACTAGGATGTATATACCTTACTGGCAACCTTATTAGGTTTAAGAAGTAGCTTTATTAAGCAGGTTCTAATGCTTTATTTTGGTCGCCAACCCAAAAATATCGCCAATGGGGTATAGTATCATTTACACTCCGTTTTAAAATATAGAACTTACCTGAGCAACAACTTGATCCACACTCAAATGATTCTTAGAATGTATCTCCATTATTAATTTTTCACATTTTTCTTCAGGAATAATAATTTTTCCTGTGCTAGAAAGAACCAAATTGCCATTTGTAACTGCCATTCTTCTTGCCCAGCTCTTGAATTTACTTTGCAAAGCTCTTCTGTTTGTTTTAGCTCCTAGCTGAAAAGTCGGGATCATATCTCTCAACTCGAATTCGGGTGGCGCTCGAACTCTTCCATTAATTATATAACATTTAAAAAGATTGTGCAAATACTCAGTTAACATACTGAAATTCGATGAAGAATTCAAATCCATTATTTCAGACCTCAAACTTTAAAAAAGATTTAAAGAACACGGTTTGATTTAAAAAAAAAGGCGTAGAACCCTTCCTGTAAAAGGTATTAACTCGTGAGAGGCAAAAAACAAAAGTACACGTGAAGTGTTAAGTTAGCTTTCAAAATGCCAAACGATAATTTTAGCAACCCCGTCGTGCAATATTAAAGCAGACGATAGTTTAATCATTTTTTTTTCCCTGCCTTCATTTATACTACTTTAAATTTAGAATTTGATGTGTTATGAATATATTCTTTCCCTTTTTTCTTGAAGAACTTAGTTAAATATAAATGTATCAGAAAAAGGCTTAGTGTACGGTACAGATTCGTTAGATTAATCGTTAGAACTGTATAAATGATACTGCAATTTCAAATGCTTTTTTTTTTTCATTAAAAATTCTTACTTTTTTTGTAACTTATCAGACTTATTCTTAATTTTTTTCAAAGTAAAATATTTGAGAAAAAATAGAATAAGAAAATTTTAAATGATGCAGTAAAATACAAAAGTGCGTAGATGAATCTATGAATTGTATTGTATTATTGTAATTCGTTGAAGCAAAGTTGCCATTCTTATATAAAAAATATTAAATTGAGCACGCATTTTCATTTTAAAATATACTTGCATAAAAATTATTTCAGTCAATACGGCACTCAGTCTAAAATAATGCATTTGACGAAAATGTTATTTATAGCATCAAACGTCACGTAAGATGTAAATTTATTTAAAAAAATAAAAAAAAAACAGTTCTGCATTGGATTGCGTTTATTGAGTGACTCCGAAAACAAAGTTACTTTTTCAGCATTTTTTTATTTTTTTATTTTTGTTGCTGTAAACTTCAATGTGTATTTATTATTAAAGGAGAATGACCACAAAATATCAAACAAGTAACTTTAATTCATTCATTTATTTATTATCATTTTTCGATTCATTTACTCTCAGTTCATATATACGATAAAAACATATAATTACATTTTAGGATCATATCATCTTGGAAAAACTGTTATTTCTTCATAAGTAGACTGTATAAAAATGAAATTTTGCCCTTTCTCTAGGGACTATCTGAGTTGTATATCAATAGGAAATACGTGCAATAAAATTTTGTAATTGAGAATATCAATGATTCTTTTTATAATACATTAATCAACTGAAAAGAGAGAGAGACCGCCATTATAATAAAATATTAAAAAACATTTTTTTTCTTTAATCCTGGCGAAATCACGTATTATTATTTGTCATTTATTAATTTTTTATGAACGAAACAACAAGAGGGCTATTGGTAACTGACCTCGTACTTTTAAACCACAATTAAATGACAAGGTGATTCCAAGCTGGCACACTACTTTTCTAACTTCCACACCACGCCAACTGAAGTATTGAGAACACCACAGATATAACATACATCAGCCCACTCATAATGGGTCTTTAAGGAAATCAGAATTTGTACATGTGGCAAATATAATTATTCGCCAAGAAAAGAAATTGGCAATTATGATTACCTTACTTACAACAAATCATTGTTAAATGTAATTTCAGCTAGTAAAAGATATGTATATTAATAAAAAAAATCTTATTTGTATATTTACGAAATTGATTTGCTATAAAAGCTGTATTCTCTATGCATAAGGCTTTTATAACAATAAATATAAATCAATAAGTGAAACAATGAAAGTAAATTCCATTGAAATTTTTATAATTCCTGATGGGATACAGTTTTCGACTGAACGTAAGAAATATTTCACATTTTTTTTAAAAACTTTAAGTTTTAATATTTTATTCTTTATTTTGTAATTAAACATAAACATTTTTCGAATTTTTTTTGCTAACGTATGTAAGCATGTGACTCAAATATACATTGCACAGTTTGTAATTGTTTCACAAGGTTTAATGAATACCACATTAGAACTGTACAATAAGCTGCTGTGTGTGTGTGTGTAATAGACCTCTTAATTCTAAACATCAGTCAAATGACAAGATATTATTCAGCTGACGTCTAATTCTCATAACTTTCGCACCTCGCCTTTTGATGTCCTGAAATTACAGCAATCTCTATTCTATTGTAGAATTACGTGGATGTCATATAACTCGAAGACAGTAATATCAATATAAAAATAAGTAGCTTATAGAACAAGAGTAAAAAATTCAGAATGGATATTTTTCGAAGTTTACCTCTATCTAAATATGTTGTTGGTTGTAATTAATTTCTTCAGAAATTTACTGGTAAACTATTAAGAATGGATTTCATAATTATATTCTACTGTCAAGAAATAAGGACAAGAATCGAGCTGCTCTTTATTCTTCTAGCCTCTTCACAACGTTATGTGAGGTCTTTGAAACTGGTTAAAAAGTGAGGTTGACTTAGAATTAAAAAATTAATTAAATTTTTATCAACACGATGTCTTAAAAAGCACGAGTATATTCGATAACTTTAAATTTACTTTATTGCTTATTGTCTACAACAATTATTTAAAAAATTATTGTTTTCCCCTTGCAGACTAATAGACAAGTCTGTGACTAATATTTTAAAAAAAAATTATATCTTTTCTATTAAACATTTTCAGAATCTATGTACCAGTTTCAGAAAATATGAAATATGCTTATCAACAAAAGAATCTGAGAAAGAAACAAGTATCACGAACATTCTTCAAATTAACTACATAAATGTTATCTTATAATTTTAAAATCAATGTGTTAATTATAATCTATAATCAATCACATTGTCAATATATAAAAAAGAGGAAACATTATTAGAAGAATTTCAAGGGAAATTATATGTTGATGTATCGAGTATGAAAGAAGGAGATCCGTATGTCTGAAGGCTTTGATGCTAGAGTAAAATCGTGGAAAAAATTACTGAAAAGGTAAATTATTTAATAATTCAAATGGACACGCAATGATTTTGTTAGAAATTTTTTGAATGAATAATGAACTACCAATGATATTAAGTAACCTACATTGCTTTAAATTAAATGTTTTTTAAAGTGAATATCCGTGTCAACTTCAATACAATTACAGGCACAAGCTTCCAGACTACTTCTTGATTTCTTCTTTCCCGTGTTTATGCATAATATCAGAGGAACATAAATTTTTACATTTATTGAACTTTTTTTCCAGTTAATCTCTGTCTGATATGCTAGACGTCTCACATTTATGACACGCCATTTTAAAGTCTACGTTAGAGCCTGGATAGATTTATTGTACTGAGCACCTCTACACGACGGGTATTTAATGGAAACAATGCTTGTACACACAGATTGACTAAAGTACCATTAGCCACGAGTTTATTCAAAATCCACTCGGCTATCATGGCCACATCCACAAGTCATTTTAAAAAATTTTAATTTCGAGTTTTGCTTCATTTGCCGAGTTTCTCTTCGTAACCAAACCTTCTATTTATGAAAATAATTTTAAAATAAAACATTAAATGGTCTATTTTAAAAAAAAACTTGATGATTTTAAACTCTTATGATTTCTTCATATTTTAGTTTTACATTTCATTGATATATTGATTCAAAGAAAAGTACTAGAACATACAAAAACAAACAGCAACAAAATAGAAAACACGTTTTACATTTTCCACACAAGTTTCTTCTTTTAAATTGTTGGGAAGCTTTTTGGATACATAAAAAACAATCTTTTAAAAATGCATATGAATATCACTTTTTTTTATACAGAAAGTATGGAAAAAGAATGCTCTTCAAATGAATGTATAAAATTTCGAACCATTTCAATGATAGTCCGGTTATTATAATGCAGCTTTGCATTATAATAACCGGAATTCAGTCATTGAATCCCAGTTTAACTGTGAACAGTATCATCATTCGAATTTAAAATGACTAAGTAGTTTATAAAAAACTTTTTACATGATTTTTGGAGTAATAGTTCTAAATTTTATAGTTGTGTGAAAAATTTACCATTTGTTATGCAGGGAAAAGAATAATTACTTTGGGTTCGTAAAATTAAAATTAAGTAGTCAACCAATAATAACGAACTGAAATGAATTAAATAAATGCTTATTGAAAATTCGAAAACATTTGTTTTCGTACCGCAGCTGTTTAGTTATTGAAAAGTTCCACAAGAGCTTTTGTCCTTAGTAGTATTTTTTGACGCAAAAATTTTACTACGATGCACTTTACTGAGAGATTTTATACAGTTTGGAAAGTATAATGTAGACTGCAGAAATTTTTTCTAATGTATCGAAGCTATTACTATGTTGAGGTTAGCATGTTCATCAAAAATTTTATAAAAATGATTATGCTACGAAAATCGAACTTTTTTAAAATTGTACAGTCGAATAATTTCTTCTTTATTCTATTGTCGGAAATAATTGAAAGTAATATCTTGAAATTTTTTAATGGTGCCGTTTTGAATCTTTTCCAAATAGCATACATAATTTGATTGGGAAATGTTTTGTAAATTGCATTTCTAACGTCACTTTCGTTTTTTGATATTAAAAGTTGTGAATACTATTATTAAGATGAATCCACTGATTTATGTGAATAATATTATTTTATGATTTAAGAGGAAAAGGGTGTGTTCGAATCGTATGTATCAATGATGCTCATATTATTAAAAAAGAATATGGAGATGAGAAATAAGTTATTTGATAATAATTCAACTTCAGTCTCAAATAGTATTGTTAATCATATTCTTTTATGACAAATGTTACCATTTATTGTGATGAAGATCAAATGATGTTAATTCTTGTATAATGTTAATCCGAAGTCACATTAATATGTTTGTTTGACTCGGTGTTTAAAATAATAAACTCAAGTGTGATTTTTTAATTTGCCGTACCCCTTTTTTCGCTATATATTTAATAATCATTTTGCAATGAAAGGTCAACACATAAATTATCAAAAAGGAATCTTGTATGGAATTCTGGTTGAGATCTATTGGGCAGATAAAGGCTGGCTATCTGGCAAAATATTTCTAGACTGACACTATTTAGTATTTTAATTTAAAATTATATATACTAGAAAAAAAGTTTCCTTAATTTCTGGACATTTAAAACGAAGTTCTCATATGCATTCACACTATTTAAAGATTCTATTAATTATAATTTCTTTATTAAAATTATGTTTTTCATTAAATTTGTTTTTTTTTTCTCCTTCAGATTTTCATATTGTTATTGTTGTATTATGCTGGATGGAATATACCATCTAAGAGTGTCTTTAAATGTTCCAGAATAAAATCTCGGCTAGTTCGAATGATTATTTACAAGGTAACTTTTTATTATCAATTGCTACTTTTAAAATCTTTTTTTCTAAAATTATTTTAAGAATAAGTTTGATCTGCAATCTTTTTTTTTGTTGCCAAAATTAGTTTTGTTTTCAGATTATTAGTACAAAAACTATAGACAACACATATAAATACTTATTTACTAAAGATATTACAATTAGTATAATTATGCCAAAAAAATTGTCGAGAAAAATCTCAAACTGATGCAGTTAAAAATGAAAAAGATAATTTTATATCATAAAAAAAGCATCTTTGTGCACATTTTAAATTTGTGACCATCTGAAGCTTGGCATCTGGACTTATACTTCTATGCCTTCAGTTTCATATATAACACTTTTTTAAATTTGAAATTTTAATCAAGGTATGCACTAATTTATGTTTGTGGTCTCAAGGTTTAAGACAATTTAGTTATAATAATTAAGAAAAATAAATTGATAAGTAAAAAGACATTGAGTAATTCCTGATTTTGATCTAATTTTATAAATAAATATCTATTAATTGCTAATGATTTACTTTGACAAGAATGCATATTTAAGTATTGAATATTTTCTTGCTTTCATTCATCATTTTGCCATTGAGTTACTGTTTTAATTGATTTAAATAAACTCGACAACATTTTTGGTTGGTCTTGTTTAATATTAATTTTCTTTCTAGATGAGTTTTGTATTGCAGTGCCTCCAATTTGTATTTTGAATCTAAAGACGATACTATGTAAATGATTTTTGTTTCTATGTTTTAACATTTTAAGGGGCTTATAGTTTTTTTCCCTGAGATGGAGATGAGCTGTACTTGTTCCCTCCTCGGTTTCCCATTGAAAATGAAGTAACTTCTTAACTTCATTTCCATAACTTACTTTTGTAAAATTTAAACATATTTAGCAGTTGACCATTTATTGAAGAAGGGACATTATTTTCCCACTTCATTAAAGTGAAAAATTGCTGATAGATAAAATTTTCATGTAACATCTTGATCGAAGATTAAAAAGCATATTTTATGTAATGCAGTATAATATTGCAAGCAGGATCTTTTTTCATTCATCATTTAATACTTGCATTACATTGTGTATGCTTTTCAAAAGATATACATATATTTCATTTTTTTATTTATTAGAAATGTTGTTTTAAATACCAGTTTGCTTACTATACACAAAAGTTTAATTACTTGTAACAATAGTGAAAATACATGGAAAAATGTAGAAATAAAACATAAATTCAAATCAGTAAAATTGTTCTCTATAACTTGTTGATTTTGAATGTTTTGTGTGCTTTTTACAACTAAGTCAATAATTGTTTTCCCCCTTTTCAGATTTTGCATAGTTTTTTTTAATAAGTCTCCATAATTGAAAAAGAAATTGAGTGATTTAGTAGTAAGAAGAGTTATATAATTAATATTTTGTACTGTATTATGACAAATTTCTGTTTTAAATTTTTTCTGTTCATATCTTCATAATCTTATATCTGTCTGTATTTAATTGTTCAATAACAACTTGATCAAATTATATTTATTAATATATATCTTTTTTAGTAAACGAACGAAAAATTTTCCTATAGCAATTATGCATTTTTCAACCCAATGTTATTCAATGAAAATTTTATATAATTTTCTTTATTTGTGTTTTTGAAAATTATTTACAGACACATGTATTTTAATAAAAAGCTCTTTTGGATACTTGGCATAGTTAATTTAGAAGTATTTTATTTTACAAATTTCATAATCAGTCACATTACATCTGATTGTTATAAAAATTTTCAATTTTTTTTAAAGTGCATTTGTAGTGAGTTTTGTAATTCTGTTTGCTTTTCCATTTTAAAAATTGGTTTTCTTATGATATTTTTAAAATTTATAATTCCTTACTTTAAAGTAGAACAAATGTATTTTAATATATGTTGAATTTATATATTAGTTTGTTGTTTTACATGTGTATTGTTATTTGTATATTTTATTTACTAAAATAAAAAGTCTTTTATTATGCTTTTAAGTTTTCACATCTGTTAAACTTATTCATTTATTTCTAAAACTTAAAATAGTGTCTAATATATTGTGTAATTTTATTTTTAATCATATCTGTAAATATTTCATTCATTGAATATCTGTTAAATACAGTGTACTAAGTAATTTATAATGTAATATATTCACAGTTTTATTTTATTTTTTCTAAGTTCAAATAATTAATTTTTATTATGAAATTTAAAGAACTTTTATCGAAGAAGAAGTTAATTTAATTTCTGAACTCTTTTACAGAAAGTTTTGCCCATACTTCACCGTTATAGGCTGTCACTTCCTCGTACCTGTCCATTTCATAGTGAGCGTGACATTGTATGGTGGCCTGATATTCAGTTTGATTATCAAGATGGTCAGTGGGTCTGTCCATTTTGTGGCCAAGCATTTACAACTGAAGAACTTGTTACGAAACATTGGGATAAAAATCACTTAAGCAATTATGTAATTTTTTATTCCTTTTTACATGTTTTATGCAAGTGTATACATCTAACTGCCAACCCCGTAAGAGTTATACATACTTTTTCCCCCCCCCCTCAAATATTATATAATTTCTTCAGTCATGTTCTAAATTAGTACAATATGTATGTTAAATTTTTTTTATTTGACTAAGAATTATAAGAATATTTTTTGTCTTACTGATTATATGAATAGGTTATTTCAATTTTTTTAATGACAATTTACTTTTTTTTTTTAAAAAAAAAATTCTCTTTAAAGTATTACTCTGTTTATTTTCATTTATGCTATTAGCTTCTAGATTTGTTATATGTTGTGATAACAAGACAACAAATTGTAGATGTGATGAGCACATGTTTGATTTTAAACTAAATTTAAAAAACTTTTTTCTCATTTATTCTGTTTTTACAAAGCAAAATCATCATTAATTATATTATTAATAATGATTTGCTTTTTACATTAATATTGTTCATGATTAATGTTGATATCAATATTATTATTCTTTTTAAAGTTATTCAATCTATTAACTTTTAAAATTTTGAGATAATTTGTGTATTACCAGGAGAGTATTTACTTAATCTAATAAGTGAGTGGTTAAGTACAATAGTATGTCTTGAGATTCAGTTCTTGGAAATGTTAAATATGTCTTTGGTATTTTTCTTAGAAATGCTTTTTCTTAAAAAAAACAGGATTTTATTTATTTTCAGTAAGGAATTAAATGCCTAAAAATATTTTTATTCATAAAATGTCATGTTTTTCTATCATTCTATAATTTATTATAATTGCTTAGAAAACAAAGAGGGATATATGGCATTTTGTTAAAATTTGCTTAAAATAAACACTATCTGTGAAAGATGTTCCCACTGCAAAATACATTTTATCTTTAATGTTTAAATTATTTTAAAGCTTTTATATTTTTTAAGATGGTTTTTGATTTTTAACAAGAATATTAATGTTCAAAATTGATTGGTCTTATGAGGTTCGTTTAACAAGTTCTTAGAAAAACCAAATATTTGGGGAATATTTGGTTTCTTATTTTCAACATAACCTTTTAGCTCTGTACCTTTTTGCAAGCGTTTCCAACTTTTTTAAGCCACCTAAAAAGTAAGATTTCTGAAGGTCCTCAAAATAGGCGTTTGTTTGTGGGGCTACCTCCTCTTTCAATGTGAACTGTTCACTGCTTAGCCATTTTTTAACTTTAGAAATAAAAAAAAAGGGGGCATTAGTACCATTATCTGTTGGATGTTGCAATAAGTCGAACTTTAATTCTATGATTTTGGCTGTTGAAATGGCACAGGAATTAATTAATTAATTGAAATGGCACTATATTGTCTTGATGGAAGATCTTTTTCTTTTTCAAAGGACAACATTTTTCTTGATTTCTTAGCTCAACTAGTCCAATAATAATGCTTAATACTCCCCAGTTATTGTTTTTTTCCCTCCAAGTAATTGGTGTAGATGATTCAGCATGCATCTCTAAAAACCATAGCCATCACTTTTGCGGCCAATTTCTCTGTCTTGGCTTTCTTCAGAGCCCATTAACTTTCAAAAACTCACTGTTTTTACTGTTCCTTTGTTTCTGGGGTGTTGTGCATCGTCATTTCAACCACAGTAATGTATCAACTCGGAAACTAGTCAGGGTTTCCATGGAAAAGTGCCAAAATAACTTTTGAGTTGACCACATGATTGCATTTATTTTTCACTGAGGGCAATTGTGTTACCCAACTTGCCAAGATTCTTTCACACCCAATATTTCACTTGAAATTTAAAACATTGTATTTTACAGTATGCTTGTGTCCTCTAGCATTTTGTGTGCTTTGATTTGTTAATCATGCAAAACCATATTGTGGATTTTGTCAATCATTCTGGGAGTAATCACTTCCACTGGACGTCCTGTACAACGTTCATCTTTTGTGGATATATGGCCACTTTTAACTTAAACTCATTTATCCAATTGTAAGCAGTTGCAAACACAGGAGCAGAAATGCCATGAACTTCATTCCATCTCAGCTTGATTTCTTTTGTGGTTAAGCTTTTAATCACTGCTCGAAACTCTCTTTTTTATATTTTGCTAAACAAACACAAATTTCTTGCTTTAATTGACAATAAGAAATGAAACCATGTGATGGAAATAACTGAGACTGAGACAGCTGTATAGTGAGTCATGATGCTTATTAAAAGCAACCATTTTTTTATGCTACGAGTGCCATGTCTTGGATTTTCTAAAGACATTGAATAACCCTCCCTCTTTGTATATAGTTCGGATTTTTACTATCATTTAAGGATAAAATATCTTCTTTCCTAAACATGATACATTATTAAATAAGGTAGTATTTTATTTGAAATTATGCAAATTAGCATTTTTCCAGTGAATATAATTTTTAATATTGTTATTCATTTTCAAACTCTGTATAAAAATATTCAGATTTCTTAATTTTTGTAACTCTTTAGGTAACTTTTAAATGAATGTTAAAGTAATTTTTTAGTCCTTTGTTGAGTAGATATTTTCTGAGCATTTTTAGTTAAATATATATTTTTAAAGTACTTAAGTTTAAGATTAAATGCATTAAATTTTAAGATTATTAAATTCATATATTCATTTATAGAAATTTCTATTAAAATTTGGTATTTTTAACTTTATAACAAGCAATTTTATTTACTAATTTAGTTATTCACAAGTTAATTATGTGAAATGTATAGATCTTTTTATATTAACTTGTGTCTTTGAATTACAATTTTACCCTTTTATTAGTCACTGATTAATGCATGTGCTACTGCAAAATTTATTGGGATGGAACTGGGCCACTGTGTTTATTTTCATATTTTGCTACTAGTCATTGATAATAATTTTATTGACTTTTTAAGTATTTTTTATTTCTTTTTGGAATTAATTAAATTTTAAACAGTTACTTGGTAAATACTTCCTGTGGGGAAAAAAATGTCAAATGTTAAGTGGACCATGACTTGAAATTAATATATTGCTAAAGAAGTTACAAGTTGCAGTTTTCATGGAAAGTATAATTTAATTAAGAGTTATGATTAATAATAACATTTTATGATTATAAAACTTTGTAAGAAGAAAATTTCTATATTTTGAAAGTTGGGATGTCTGTTAAAAACAGAATAATTTGTGCTAAATATAAATATTGTGTCTTGCTTGAAACTAAATTTTTTTTAAAAAAAATTAATATTTTTTTCTGTTGAAATGAAAAATAATTAATTTTTTAAGTAATTTTGGGGATTGTTTTAAAAAATGTAAAAATACTATCTAAAAGAATAAAACATGTTTTTTCATGTTTTATTTACTGATTTAGCTGAATTTTTTGGATTATACTTCATGGAATAAATATAATTTGATTGAGAATTATTTTAAAAAACTGAAACTTAAAGTTTATTTGTTATTTATTAACGAGAAAAATATTTCTATTACTCATAGGCTGAAGAAGCTGTATGCTTTGCTAATTTTTGTGACATCTTTCGGTGTGAAGTTATATTGGCAGCTATAGAAGCTGAGAAGAATAAATTTGCTTGGGATAAGTTCCCAAGCTTTCCATACTCACAAAATAGGAGTAATTGTGATGATAAAAAGATGATCAAGTTACAAAAAAAATGCAAGGTAAAAGTAATTAAATGGTGTTAACCTATTTGGGAAATTTGTAGAGAATTATTGAATAGATAACCTTAACTGTATGTATCATTACAATAGCATTTTAAAATGTAAATTTTTATTTTTTATTATTATTAGCATTATTTATCATATTCTTTAATATTATATGTAGAGAGAGTGTATATACTGAAGGGTTTTGGAACTTTCAAGAATAAAATTGTTTCTTAAAAACATTGTTTCTTTATATTACTTATACTGCAAATGAAAATTTCTACTTATATCACTGCACTCTCACACACACATGTGTGTATTAGTATTTGTGGTGTATGTATTATAATGATGTATAGAGAACTTGTACATTTGTGTGCAACCTTAACAATATTTAAATGTGTTTCATAAATTTCTAAAAAAAAATTATACTGTATTTCTAATGTTTTTAAATAAATCTGTAATTTAAATTTAATAAAATTGTAATTTAAAATATTTATTTTAAATTTATAAATTGATCTAAGTAGTGATTTATACTTTTGCTAGTTTGAAATGTGCTTTAATATTTAAAATCTTTAAATAGTTTTAGGGTATAATTTGAAAATGATCTTGTGAAAAATATTGTTTTGCATATTTATACATTGTTTTTCCATATTATACATGGAATACAAATAACTTATTATTTGTAAATATTGAATTAATCTTGGCAATTTTTTTTTTTTTTCCATATTTTTGATTAAGATATCATAATTTTGAACTCAAAATTTTGGAAACATTTAAATTCATATAAATTATTTATATTTATGTTTATTTGTCAAATAAAAGCATGCAAAATGTGGAATGTCTTGAAGTAAATTTATTTAATATTAATAAAATAATATTAATTTTATTTAAGCTTGTATATATAGATAATAAGCATACTTGTGTGATAACATTTTTTTGTTAATATTTTTACTTCTTATAGTAATTCATAAATGGAGCTTATAAATAAATTTCAATAGATGTGTGTATATATTTTTCATATTTTTTTATTATAATTTATTACATTCAGAGTTATGCAGATTTAATAGGAATTTCCTAGTTTGATTAGAAGCTTTAAAATTTTAATTATCTTGTTTTTGAATGCTTGTAAAAGTATATTTAAAAGTTTCTGTAAGATGTATACATTTTGTTTTATTCTTAGATATATTATGTTTGGGAGGATTTAGGAGGTTATATTATATGATGAACATCTATTATAAAGCTTCTTCCCAGGCTCTTTGTAAAATAATACTTTACATGTGTCAAAATAAAGATATATAAGGTAGAACAATTCATTTTTATATGTGTAACATTTTCTTTCATATTAAATATGAATAATTAATGAAAGAAATTGTAATACAATGGCAAAAAATGTAAAAATTTATCCTGAAAGCTTTATGAATAATTCTGATTTTCCTCAACTAGTATAAAACTTATTATTTGTTTGATCTTTACATTAACTTATTATTATATGATCTTGAAATGGGACAAAATTCTTGTTGATATTGTGTATTTAATTAATTTTTTCCTGAAATGCTAATTCAGAATTTCATTGTTATTCAAATAAACATTATTTTAAAATTGGTTTGTCTTATTAAACACTTGAATAATTTATTTTATCAGGTTGTAATAGGACAGTGCTTGCTTGATTTTCTGCAGCCATTATCATCTAAAGATTATCAAGATATTGAAGGTAAATCTAGATAAATAATGTTTTGAATGAATTAAATTTTTGGGGGCTTGTTTATATATTGTATCTAAATTTAAATATGACTTTAAAAAGTTAGAAAAGCCCTATTTATTACACCATTAGACAAATGGAAAAAAAAAAAAGATTTAGCAATTATTTTGTCTGATTCTAATAATGCATACCATTTATTTAAACATGTTCTTATTTTAAATTTTTTACTAAATTTTATAATAGATATACTTTTTTTTTTGTTTTATCACTAAAGATTTTCTTTACTATTATTTTGTGTGATAAAAAAAAATATTATCTGAAAGGCAAATAGTAGCTTTATTTTTGACTGTGGTGTATGTTATTTCTGTTAAGTTTTTGAATTGTTTTATTTGTACTGCATTGATTTAGTTTATACGTGTAAGAAACAATTTCTTAGCAACATTATGAATTGTAAAAGAACCTTTCCAAATTGACTGCTTAGGTATTAAATTAGACAACTTAAGTTTGTTAGATATTCAGCATATAAAAGTGATCCATATACATGGATTGATTTGTATAATCATTTTACTGCCTTGTATAGCTTCAGAAGACATGATTCATTATCAAAGGACTATAAAATTATGTGGGTAATATTATTCAAAATTAATACATTTACTATTTTCTCAATTGTTTTTGAAAAGGGAAACCAAAAAGTTTTTTAATCTTTTTTTATTGCTGGAAAAAGGGGGGGGGGGACCCTTTGAATTTTAACTGTACCCTTCACATATTTAAAATTTTTTTCACCACAAATTATTGTAATCATCAGTTCACATACAATTTAATGTTTCATTTTTCTGAAGATACTGAAATGGGAATATGATACTTAAATGTTATATTTAAATGTTTCCTTAATTTATACAATAATTATGTGATCTTGTGTGATAAATAAGTAACTTAAAAAATTTTCAAACATATTTTTTCTGTTATTATATTTATTGTAAATTATTCTTACATTGACAACATTAAATGAAAATAATATTTACTTGGAAAAAAAAACAATATTTGAAGAATACATAAGTAATTAGTACACAAATTATATTATAGTTTTATATTTTACTTTATGTTATATTTTATAATTTCTATTGAATAATTTTATTCACATAAAAAGGAAGTTGAAACCTTAATTTTCTTACTTGCAGTTTTATTTGTAACCATTCATATTTGGTAGGTCTGAAAAATATATTGGAGTATGATTTGATTTCAATTAAATAAAAGTAACTGTTTTCATTTTTATTTCAGAATTAAAAATAAGTTGCTATAGTAATAATTTTAACACTTTATATGAGGATATTCTAAAAATATATTTGGGAAGTATTTACTTAAAATATTTTTGAAAAAAGAAAAAAAATAGTTTTTTTAAACTGAAATTTTTTTATTTAAAAATGTTTGAACACTAATAAAAAAAAATAATGTGAAATTTTAAAAAATTAATTGTAGTGATTTTCATTTATTTTACAAGGTATATTAGCAAACTGTATGAAATGTGCAAATATTTATTTTCTAATTATGTTTTGTAAAAAGAAGTATTTTAATTCAATAATAAATCGTTTCTGATGATATTTGGTTATGTTGTAAAAAGATGTTATATTTCATCAAAAAATAAGCTTTATATTGTACTAATTTTTGAATGCTTTCTTTTCTATTTTTACATGAAGGCTAATATGCTTGTTAACTTTGAAGATATAATGCTAGAAATGTTTGATTTTTAAAATGATGTAGATTCACTTCTACAGTTAGTCCTTTATTAAGTAAATAACGGATAAACTAATTGATAAGTTATTTGCAGTTTTATTAGTTTGAATGAGTCAGTTTTTGTAATTTAATTTCTTATATTAGATTCAAAATCTTGAAACATGATATAAGAAACATTCCCAACTATACTGGGTGATTTTCCTTTTTATTTTTTGTGCATCTTTTCCCTTGTATATAAATAAAATATTTAGCTAGTAGCATGTAATTTTAATTATTCTGAAACTTTAAAATTTATGTTATAATAGAAAGTTCATTCTGCATAAGTTAATAATATTCATCGTGTCCCAAAGAAAAGCATTATTGATTTAATTATTATTCATGAAATAATTATACATATTACCTAACCGTTTCCAGGATTGTGATCATGTATGCATAATCATGCACTTTTCTTAAAGGGCACTTAAAATCATACATATAACAAGCTGTTCCATGTCTTGAGGTCTGTGAACATATTGATGTGATTTCAAACAAGAACATTTTATTTTTAAATGACTATAAATGGTGGTTTTAGTCCATTATATTTTTGAATAATGTTCCATAAAGCATTGCCCTACAATATGCCCTTTTAATTTCGAGGGGTCTTTTGGGGGGAAGTCAGGAGAATTTAAACATGATAGCAGTTATGCATGTTCAATTCTTTCAGGAGGACGAGATATTTAAAGGATTGTGTTTTATTGTGCACAATTTTTTTCTTTTCATAATTGGGCAGAGTGAGAAAGGATGGATTGTTTATTATGTAAAACTTCTTTTATATTAAAATAAAACTATTTTCTTTAAAATTTGATATTGTTTTTTAAATATCATGAAAATTTCATTACAGTATAGTCAGATTCTATCCATGATAATAAAATGTAAACCTCTGCATATTTAATTGCAAGAATGATTTTGTATGAATGTTTGAATGCAATTATACTTAACAAAGAACATCGCCCAATTCTGTGCATATATATACTCTCAGAGCGTGTGGTACTTGGGGAGTGCTTCTTTCTCCTTTCACCTGCTCTGAAGGAGCTTAAAAACAGTTATCAAATATCTGATATTGTCTCATTACAATTAAAATTGTCAAGATTAAAAATTTTATTAATAAATTTTTAAATTTAAAACTAATGATAGGGCTCTAAAAATGTAATCAAATATGTTAATCTAATAACCTAATTTACTAAGAAATTATACTTTTTTTTTTTTTACTATATTACTACATATTGTACACATATCTATCACATTTTATTTACAATTTTTTTTAAATGAAATGCCCAATTCTTATGTAAAATTTTAAAAACACATAACATACTGTATCAGTCTTGTTACTCCATGATTGATTTGGATTATCTATTGTTCTATGTAAAATACTTAATTTAAATTAGCTTTCAAATAAAGTAAACAACAAAAGAAAATTAAATTTATCAGTATAAGGTGAGTTGTGTTTTAAGGTCATGAAGAAAGTACTTGTACAAGATATAAGGTCTATGGTACATGGTTATGAAGTTGTTTTGATAATGAAATTTTTTTTCTATGCTTACCAAACAATAATACAAATACTTTTAATGATATTCATTATTATTTTGTTTAAATTAGTTTCCTGGAAGTGCTGATTTTGATACCTATGTAGATCTGTATTTTTTCCCTTGAAAGGTATAAAATTGAATTAAATGACATGCAATTGTATTCATGAAGACATCTGCTTTGTATTACTTTTTATATTAATTTTAATATACATTAAGTCATTTGTTAAGGGTTTTTTTTTATGTGTAATTGGCATATGTTTCCTATTTTTAAATTTTTATTGTATACTTATACAAAATGCTATAAATGTAATGAAAAGAAGTAAAAGGTGTAGGATTAATTAATTTATAAATTTTGTATTTCTTACTTAATATTTGGATGTAAGGAGTATTGATTCATAACAATATTGTTAATTATTCCTAATTAGATTTTATTCAATTTTTGTAATTAAATTTTCAAAGTTAAATTTAATCAATAATCTTTTGAATATGGTTATAAACAAAATCAAAGAGTTCAAAGTACATTTCAATGCATATTTATGAAATTTAGTTTCTAAGAAATATAAAATTCAAAATCATATCTTTGAAAATAGGAATACCATTAGATAGTGAAAAATATTAAAATGCAATGCAGTACCTTTTTTTTCTCTCTCTCTGTATGGTGTGTATTAGTCTAAAATTAAATTTTCAAGAAACTTTTATCATATTTTCTGGATGAAAATATACATTTATGATTATATTATCAAAGGACTTGCAATGCTTTAAAATAACTATTTTTATTTTAGTGTTTCACACAGTGTGTTTTTTATTTATTAGGTTGTAGCTTATTATTTTACGAAAGTTATTTTATTTTGTAGTTTTGCATTAATTAAAGCAAAATATATTTTATAAACAGAATAAAATTATTTTAAATTTTTACGTTAACCGAAGATTAAATGCTGCTTAACGAACATATTTTAAGTATCAAATGTTTCCTGTTATTATGTAGCATAATTTGTCTGCTCTTTCCTCTTTTAAAATCTAGTTTTTTAAAAAATTGAAACATATATATTCAATTCATGAGATGAAAAAGAATATAATTGTTAAAACAACTTTTATTATCATAAAAATACCTGACTAATTTATTTACTTAATTTTTAAAAACCTTCTTAATTCTTTTGAAGTTAAATATTTTTATAAATTAAATTTTCTTTGTAAATTTTGCAGTTTTAATGAAATTTTATTGCCGATTAATAAAACTGCAATATTTATTTTTATAAAATATTTCTGTTATTTCTTTTTTTAAGTTTGATTCATGTACGGAGATTAATTTTGACTAATGGTTTTAAAAATAATATATATATTGCAAGCAAATTATGGAAGTTGGTTGTGGTATTATTTAAAAGAGATGAATTTTTATTTTTAATTCTCAATATATATTCTGCTTTTATTTAGAGTTGAATGAAATAGGAACAAGGAGAAAAAAAATACATGTGTGCTGTGTAAAATTTTAGAATTGCATGTTTTTGTTAAGCTGAAATTTATATTTCATAATGCTATGGTAATATCATAATTATGATTCATGTTTGTCTCAACCTTTTTACATTAATTCTTAACGTAAAATTAATCAATAATGATGGATTTTTTCCCTCCAAAAATTTTATGTCTGTGAAAATTTTATGCATCTATTTTGAGATGCATTTAAATAATATCAGCAAAAAGATGTGTCTATATTGATGTGATATAATTTGTGATTCGATTTCCAATTAATCTAGACGACAGTTAAATCTTGTTTGGTACAGCATGGTCACATTAGCTCTTGCACCAATAACCTTTCATTCACTTACTCAATTATAATTGTAGTTACATACTATTATCATTATTTTGTACAATTTTACATTATAATAATGTTTGATGTAACATTTCATTTTGATATTTATTTGATTAAGTAAATATTTGCTATTTTAAATAATTGTATTAAGTTGGCAAGTCTTAAAATCTGATTGAATAAAGGATGCAAGCATAATATATTACACATTCTGTAAATAATTATTTTTTTTTTACACTATTGATTAACTTTTCCGATGATTTTGAATATATTTAATTTTATTCTTCAGTCCAGTTTATGTATATCTGTAGTTAATTTTTAAACTGATGTGAAAACTGATTTATGTTATTTTTGTGTCCTTTATTCAATGATTTTTTTTTATTTGCTCTTATAACTTTTGTTTTTAATTTAATTAGCAAGTGTGCATTTATTGTAAAGTCTTTTGATATAAATTTAACAAAAATGCAGTCAGATATTTTTGAATGCTTTCTATTTTTCTTAATAGTCTGAATGATCAACTTCATGAAAGTGCTATGTGAAGATAAAGCCTTCCGATGCAGATTTCACAAATATTGTTAAAATTCCTTAAATAATGAATTTATTTTTAAAAAAGTATTGAAAAACCTTTTTACAAAATTTTTAAATATCTTTTAAATTTCCAGACTGCTTTATAATACTTTAAAAAAATACAGAAAATATATGTGAAACATTCTGGAGGTATAATAAATTTATGCAGAATATTGTTATATTCTGGAATACTTTTGTGTGATATACTTTATTCTGGAAAAATTTTGTGTGATATACTT
>BMAW01045577.1:997596-1016904 GCA_019974015.1 Nephila pilipes
AAGCCAGCAATTAAAAAAATAAACAAACCGATACTGTGTCCTAAAGGTATACCAAATTTAAAATAAAAGAAAAAGACATTACACTTATTAAGTATAATCTCCATCAAAACATGACTGCTGAAAATGATGAAGAACACATAAAGATCAAATTTAAATAACTCAGGATTGATTGTTACATGAATGAGATACATTTTATGATTAACAAATGTTTTATACAAGATTAAAATAAATTTCTAATTTTTTTTCCAGCCAAAGGTATAAATCAAGTTTTTAAGATGTTGCTATTGTCTCCATAAATAAACTTACTTTTTTATTTGCTATCATCTTAACATATCTTCTTAGAGTCAACCTTGAAAACGACAAATAATTTCCGATCAGATTGATAAGTCAAAATTTACTGAATCAATATTTAAAAACATTGATTTTCCTCATTTTTTCAGAATTTAACTGTATTTTGTTTTTAGCTACTCATATGTTATGTAGTTTTAATAACACAAACAGTAACGAAGTACAAGATCTTCATGAAAGGTATCCTTGCCAAAACTACATTTGAATTTATTGCTGCTTGAGGTGAATCATTCTAATTTAATGTACTGCAAACTAAACCAATTTACTGTTAGTCCACTTGCAGAAAGGAAGTCTTGGTGATTTATTTCAATAATGCTGAAAGGGTACCTACATATAGTTATTGTGAATTTGTTTTTTGTGTGTGATAAGCACATTGAAAGTAGAATTTAGTTTTTATTTCAAAGTTTATATAAAAAAAAATATTGGAAAAAAATTGGACTTAGTTGACATGTATTGAATGGCTTCTGAAATTATTTTATACATATTCACATGCTATAAAAGAAGAGCTTTCTGACTTAGGAAAAATGAATATGTGTGAGTCATTCTATAACTAAAAATAATGTTACTTGTTCATAAAATTATTGAAAAGAAGTAAAATTTCAAAAAAGGGCTAAACTTCTTTGGCTTCTGAGGGATTTGCATATTTCTTTAATTCTATGTTAACTTCTCTTTGTTGCATGTTATTTGCGATTCACATCATATACATGATTTCATGTATACAAAGTGAAAAATCAGAAAATTCTAGAACTTCTCCTAGTGTACATCACTTACAATTATTGTTTTTCTCCTGAGAAGAATTTGCAAAATGTAAATGTTATCAATTGTAATGAAGCTTATGTGCTAATATAATGATAAATTAATATCTACAAAGGTGATTTCATTTTTTAGATGTCATATTGATAATAAATTTTTTCCGAAATATTTTTGAGGAAAATTAACACATTATGATAGGAAGCACATAAAATTAAATTATTTCTTGAAATATTTTGTATGATTATGAATTTGATGTGCCTAACAAATATAGATGATGTACATTGTTTCCATGATGGTTTTCAAAAGCTATATTAACACACAAACATTAACTTTTTTTTATTTAAAAAAAAGCATAAACTATTAAAAGTGGTGAATTCTATTGTTATACTTATTTCTCTTCATTTTAAAACATATTTACAAAAACATTGTCATCAATTTTTAAAATAAAAATATTAAAAGATTTTTGAACATGTTTTTGTTACTAGCTGTGTATTTTCATAATTGGGTTATTGCTATTTTATACGAAATGTGGATATTAAATAACAAGACGGATGCTGCTTGCTATAAAAGAAATAAGCATGCACTAAACACCAGCGACCAACATCTGTTTAGCATGAAGCCTTCTCTTTTGAATGCAGTTCTTGCTTCTATAAACATATCCATATAGCTATAGCCTTTGTTTGCATTAGAGTTACTTTTTGTTTTGCTGGAAAAATTATGTGTAGCAATAGAGCAATTAACTGTTGGGAAATTTCACATGAAACCTGGAAAAACTGCTACTGAAACTTATAATTTATTGAAGGAAGTGTATGAGAATGAATGTCAATCACTTGCACATGTTTTTCAGTGGTTTAAGCATTTTCAAGATGGCCAAGAAGAGGTTGAAGATTATTCACATCTGGGTTGCCCTTTCATGTCAAAAATGGACGACAGTATTGGAAAATTGGTAATCTGGTTGGATCTGATTGTCAGTTAAGTATTCATGCATTTGGTGAGACCATAGGAGTTGACAAAGAATTCATACAGCAAAATGTACACAATTTTAACGTCCAAAAAGTATGTGCCAAAATTATATGTAAAATTCTCATATTTGAACAACAAGAAGCTTTAAAAAATGTTTGTACTGACACTTTGAATGCTATTGAAAAAAATCGCACAAACTTATTGGAAAGAGTAATAATGTGAACAAATCATGGTCTTTTACTTAAGATCCTGAAATGAATCACCAATCCATGCACTAGAAGAGCCCATCTTCACTGGGGGCAAAAAAAGCTATTTGAGTTGCTCTTATGAGCAATGATGAAAATTGAAAGCAATGATGTTTTTTTCTCGATATTCCTAGGATTATGTACCTTATTGGGTTCCTGAAGGGTAAACTATTATACAACATTACTAGCTACATTTTTGCTGAACTCTGTGAAGGAAAAAGGGGAAAGCGACCTGAATTGTGGAAGGACGTCATTCTTTATTGCCCATCTAGAGGTTTATAACCAATTGCAGCATCTGAGTGTTAGATCGTCCTCTGCATTAAAAAGAACAAGATTTGAGTCCAATGAAGCTGTGAAAGAGAAAGCGGAGCATGTCCTTAAGGAACTGACAGAAGACTTCCATCACTGCTTTGAATGCTGGAAGACTCCCTTGAAACTTTGTAGAGATAGAGGAGGAGTATTTAATGAAGATGGTAATAAGTAAATATGTGAGCTATCAAAATAAAATGTTTTATATCATCAGACTCATTTAAAAGCCACACCTTTTGTATATATTATACCTTTTGGTCCAATTTGAACATATTAAGTAGTGCCTACTATATCATTAATTAATCTTAAGCACAATTATAATCGTGTTTACATTGTTACTTGTGCTACACATTTTTAAAGCTAGTAACTTTATTTATAATCAAATAATTTTTATTTGTGATGCAAATATATTTTAAATTCTGTGTGTGATATTTTGTAGAGTAATTATACTAATAAGTCTCATATGAAAGTTTTATGCAGCAATAAAATTATATTGATTGTATAAAATCTTATAAGTATTTGTATTTAGTTTTTTTTTTTAATCATTAACCAGTTAGAAATGTTTTTATAGCAACTATTTGATTTTTTTTTTTTTTTTTTTGTTAAACACTTGTTCATTGTTAAATCATTTTAAAATGAAGCTAGAGTCAATTGTAAGCTTATTTTATTAACCACTGATTTATTATATTCTGTGATAAATGCTTTTTTAATGCAATTATTAGAAAACTAACTTAAACTAATATGACCCAAGATATATCAAAGTACCTCACACAATTTGAATCAAATCATTGAATTTATCAAATTTATGAATAACTCATATTGAAATACTCTTAAATTTCATTTTCATGTAAATATGCTGTATTTGATGCTATTTTGAGTTTTATACTAGCTGTGACAATTCACGTAGTTGTTCGAATGCATTGAATACCACACAAATGCTCTAAGGCTACAAATCCTATTTTGATCACTTCCAGGCTGCTATTTTCTTCAATGTAGTGGTAGTGTGAAACCACTGACAATCTCCCAATGCTCTCTGTGATTCCTTTGTCCATCCTTATCACTATTGCACCTGTTGTGCCTATTTAGAGATGTAATCCATGAGATTCATTAAACTTCTTTTGGTGAACAATGTGTTTGCATGTGATGTCTTGAAGAGTAGCATTTTTCCTAAGAAGTTGGCATGTTACTTTCTTCATTTTGTTTATTTTTATTGCTTTATGAATGCAAAGGTATATAAAATGCCACTATTTTTTTAAAAAACGAATTAATGCAAAAATGTAAATTTTTTCTTACTTTTAGAAATCTGAAATTTGGGTTAAATTTGAAGTTTAATCTGAATGTTATAAATTGTGTACATAAAATGGATATTTTTAAATGTTAACAATGTGTTTTCTATCTCTTTTTTTTTTATCTCAAAATTATTATCAAATTATAAATAACCCCCAGAAAACTTTTTAATTTATCTTTTGAAAATTTCAGTATTCTGCAAATTTTTTTAACTTTTATGTATATCTCTGATATGGTGTATATAAAGAATTTTATGCTATATTCATTGGTAAAAAATTAATTATTATATTTGAAATATTTTGTTTTTTACTTCTCAATAGTTTCATTTTTATAATAGCAGTATGATTTTTTTAAAAAATTTGTTGATTATTATTTGCATTTGTGAAATGTTAAAAATAAAATATGACAGAAATTAATGTTTACAATTTTGAAATTGTAATAAATTTAAATGAAAAATGTATAATACTGTTTTCATGAAATAACTCATAGCTTTAATAATAATATTTAAATACAGTGAATGTTACTTTTGTGTGTAAATTTTTCTGGTGATCTTAATTTCTTTTCTCTCTTTGAAAAGGAATGAAAATAATAAATTAGTGATAAATGTTAAATCAATGAATTGTTTGAATATTTATAATTGAAGAAAAAAAATTTAGTACTTAAAATTGAAAGATTTATTGTGTTTAGGATGCAAGTCAGAAAAAAATTCCTTAAAATATTTTTTTTAGAAAAATATTTTAAAAAGTGAAGTAAATAAAAAGTTAAGTAAATAGTATTCAAAATGTAAAAAAAATATTTTAAAATTTCTTTAAAAATTTGATTGGTTGATTGTGTTTGAAAATAAAATTTGTTTTTATATTTTTAATGAAATCTCTAAATTGCCAACTTCTTACAATTAGCTACTCAGTATAAAAATTTGCAAACTTTATATTAAAAACTTATTTCATGCTTTGATATAAAACAATATATCATATTGAATATTTTATTGTCTTTCTTTGTTGTCACATCTTTACCTACAAAGTTACATAATTTTGCTTTTTTCTCCCATTTTGAAAAAAGATATCAATATTCTTAGTGAAAATAAAATGTACTTAAAATTGGTGACTTCAGTTTCACAATGGAGCATTGCAGCAATATGTAAACCTTCTTTTTATTGTTATTTTATAGGATTTATCAGTCTATCCATAACGATGTAATATGATTTTCTTTCCTAATTTCAAGTAAACTTGAAATTTATGTAAATCTTATAAATGACTTTTAGTGGTATTTTGAAGAATTGCATAATTTAATTATTTTTTTTTTTTAAAAAAAATGAATGTCGTATTTTAAAGAAGTTTTAAAAATTAACCATTCAATCAATACCTATAATTTCTAAATAATTTTAGTTTTCATCTCATAATAATATAATTGTATAAAAGTGTTAAAGTTGTAAGTGATAGTAATATTAATATAGTATTACTTTTTTTTGTGAAGTAATATTAACTTTGGAGAAAAATGTCTTCAAACTGAAATTTTTTTAAAAAAATTCATTTCATTATATATATCAATTTGAATATATAATGAAATTAATTATAATTTGAATATATAAAGAAATTAATGAATATATAATTTAATTTATATCAAAGCATGAAAATCATTTAGCTGTAAAAATTTGTTCTCATAAATTATGGTTAATACTTTAGCTTTACCTTAGCATAACAAAAAATACTAAATTTTATATTTGTGCAATATGTTTCATGTTATTCTTATGGGATTATTATTATCTCAAACCTAGTCAAGTGTTTTAATTTGTCATTTCAATACCTCCTTTCGTGCTTCTTTGATATTCAGCCCTTGACTATATACCTATGGTACAAAAATTCAGCAATGTTGAAAGTATTTAAATTACATCGAATTTCATAGTACAGTTGTAGAGACACTTTTTAGCAATGTTATTCTTTATAATGATAGAATTAGAGCTTAGTTTAATAAATGCTATTTTATCATAGTATTTGTAGCAATTCATTAAGCTTTCATAGCTATTATTGAACAATGCATGATGTAGAGATTTAATAAAGGATGCAATTTTCTAGTTTTAGATATGTTACATGTATAAAATATTGAAAAATTAAAGTCCATTATTAGCTTTTAATATTTAAAATAAATTTTAATTAATATTTATTTATATAGTATCCCTAGTATATGTTGTGCAATAAAGTTTAAGAAATGTGATTTATTGTTGTATATTGGAACCTTTAAAAAGAATGTTGCAAATATTTTTAAAAATGATTTATTACCTATACTGTTCATAAGTTTATTTTACTCAAGATTAACAAATGTATTTAAAACTCAATTTAAATTATAATTATTTATCAAGAAATAACTTTAAATTGAAATGTCGTTTGTCATGTAATGTTAATTTATATTTCTCACTTATTTTGTTTCAGATATGTATCATTTTTATATCATTTTATATGCTACATCAAATCAGAGTGATGTATTCTACGAAAGATTATTTTTATAGTTTTTTTTTTTTTTTTTTTTCTGTATTAATTCAAGTAGCTGTTATTTATTTTTCAGCATTAATTCGAATTGCTGGAAAAGTTGTAAAATATACTTTCCTGCATATTCTTGGGAATTATTTCATTTGAATTTTGTTCCTGGTAGGTTTTACTAGTATGTGAAATGTGCTTGTCTTTTGCATTTAAAGTTTTTTATTTTTGGTATGCTATTGTAATGAGATTATGAAATATGAAAAATAAGTCTCCATTGAATCCTGTGCTTACTTCAATGAAACCAAATCTATGTAACTGTATTTTTCCTCTCAATAAGATTTACATGATGTATTTTCCCTTAGACAGGTTCCTAAATATTTTTCATTCAATCATAATTTTTTTAAGAGAGAAATGTAAGCATGTGATATCAAGAGATGAGTAATGTAATTTGATTAATTTTAGTTTTTAGAAAAAATGTGACTTCTGTTTGACTTAATTATAATTTAAAAAACACATATTTTTTATGATCAATTGTTGTTTTTTTTTTTTTTTTTTTTTTTTTTTTTTTTTTTTTTTTTTTTTTTAAAGCTATAAGAATAATTTTACTTGACTGAATTATATTATTGAAAAATCATTTATAAAATATTTATTATCCACATGTCCTGCATGACAGAGTCATCAGTATTTTTGTTTTGTTATTCTAGTCAAAGTGGTTTACTATGGTGAATAGTGTGTGATCTTTTCAGATTTAGAAGAGTATAAAGCTCCTGTGCCTGACACCTATATGCATCAGTATACCTTTTAAATGTAGCCTTAATATGAAACTAATGTTTACAAATTATTTATTAGTATGGGATTATAGCATCAATGTGCAATCTGTATGTATTATGATGTATTTTAATATTTTCCAAAAAAGCAAATAATTATTTTGCCTTTTTGTTTCCATTTAAAAAATGGTTGTATTTTAATTGATATTTATGTATGTTTAGAATCATATTTATGTATCTTATTTTACATCTTATTTTAGTTTTTTTGCAAAAGAATATGTTACTTTTATTCTAATTTTTTGTTCTAAATATATAAATAAGCTTTGATATTTTTTATGAATTTGATTTTTTCAGAAATGGAAGGAAATTCAATAATTACAGAGCTTAAGTAAATAGCAGTTTTAAACATTTGTTACTGTGTACTTATTTATATTGTATTAAGTCTAAAGGAATTTTTTTGCTGAACTGATTATACATAGCTCACAGTTTATGCTATTGAAATATTCCTTAATTCATAGTAGCAATGTGTCAAATTTTGAAATTTATTAAAATTATTTACTATTTATTTAGATTGTTTTATTTTATAAATGTTGGGAGATGTCATTTATTACAATGCTTTAAAAAAATTAAGAATTAAATTTTGGATCGTAAAGATCCCTTTTAAAGTAAATATATATAATGGTTTAAAGAAAGATTGAAACAAATAACACTTTTTAAATTATAGCATTTGTATAGGTAAAGAAAGATTGCACTGAGACCAGATTTGTACAAATATGTAACAAATCTGTAAAATATATTACTTGTTTGGTTTGATGAAATGAAGATTTGATCCTGATTTTAAAAAAAATTCATGTGGGAACTGTTCAAAAAAAGATTAAAAAGTCGTGTTTCATCAAAAAGACTTTTTTTTTAATGGAATGAGTTTGAATGCTTGATAATTTGAATGAATCCAACTTCTACAAACAAAATATGAATGCATATATTTATTATGTATTCAAAAGAAGTTTGTAAGTAATGAATAGTTAATTTGCATTTGTATGATACTATGAGGATTATTTATATTGAATATTTTCATGTTAATTATAATTATAAATATTAATTTTTTTTTATGAATCAAGTATCACACCATATGAAGCAATAACTAAAGATGTCTGATTTCAAGATAAGTAGTATAATTTTGTAAAAGAAGTGCTATTTCTTTAAAACATACTTTTTCTAATATTTTATTATTTTTCGCTGCATTATTTCTTTACTGTTTGCTTTTTTTAAATAGGGGGGGGGGATGATTATTAGGTGAAACTGATTAAAAACCAAATATAAATAATACAATAAACCAATTTTGTTTATATTGAATGAAAACAAATATTCATAAATTAAAAATTAAATGAAAAATAAATTATGAAATTTGTCATGTGAAATATTTCAATAATGTGCTTTTTATAGCATTAAAAATATTATATAAATCTGCATGTCATATTTAATTTACTTCAGGTTAGTGATAATGATGTTCTTAAGCTTTATGGAATGATATGCAAAATTATTTGTTTTAAAATGTTAAAAGTAGTTAATGTAACATGTTTTCTGATTAAAAGAATTGTATAAAACATATCTAATCATACTTAGGAAATTATAAGTACCATTATTAAGTATTTGAAAAACAAGAATTAGAAGAACTTACCATAGAAAAACAAGAGCATTCAATTCAATTATTGATTTAAAAAAGTTTTTTTTTTTTTATTTCTAATATTTCATTCCATTAAGATTTTTTTTTACTGAAAAATATAATGGCTAGTTTTAATGTATTTATTCTCATAAACAATATTTCTTTGATTTTTCCCAAAATTTTCTTTTTCCTACCTAATCTGATCTTTTCTTCCATTTTTTTAAAAATTAAATATGTGAAAAGCAATTTGTTTTTATTTTGCCTCACTTAAAAAGTAGGTAGTTCCCTGTTAATTTCTGATAAATATATTTCTCTAAATATTTAACTACATTAACATATTAGCAAAATCTCATGTTCTCCCTATTGCTTACACTGTAATACAAATTATTAAAGTGTAACTGATGTTAACTATTTTTATTTTACATTTTAAATTAATGTGGATTCTCTCAGTATTTTCTAATGAATAAATTATTATTAATAATAATAACTGATATTATATTATTAAATAGTTACCAATATTTGATAACTCAGAAGTCAAAATCTTATCCATTGACTAACATAGAGGTATGCAGACTACTATGATTTTCAACCATATTCAAACGAGGCAGGTGCAAAATAATCTTTAAATAATTGCAATATTATCTTCATGTAGAATTTTTTTTTTAACAAAAAAAAGAAAATCGGCGTATAAATCCATTTGACGTTTTCATTTCTGACGATTTTAAAATTGGTCTACATTATTTCAAATAATACAGAATTAAAAAAAAAAAAATTCATAATTGTTTGAATGAAAAAAATTCTCAATTCTTCATATTTGCTACGCAATTCTCAAAATGAACTTATTTGAAATTGTACCATATTTGATCAATTTGAACATTATGTAATTACTGTAATTTTATATTTGAAATGAAATTGATAATTACAGTGGAACCTTACTTAACGAGATCTCTCATAAGGAGTAATTAATTAACGACGAGTTGACAGAAAACCAGATTGTGCGACTATCACATCAGTCCGTGTTTAGCACGTAGTGTCACTTGTGATAATAAATTTTTTCAAACTTGTATACAGTCCCTGTGTAGCCCTAGTAAAAGAAATAAGGTTTTTTGGTTAAGATCATAGGACTGGAGGCGGATAGCAATAATATCGATAAGCTTGTGGAAGAACACAGCCACAAAAGATCGTATAACAGAGGTTCGTAATTTTTTTCAACTCACTGCACTCTTTTTTAATCTAGGTCTTACCACGGCGCCCTATCCTTTGTAAAAGTGCGGCTTATCATAAGTAAAAAATAAAAAATGGGTTTCTACCGCGCTCTTGTGAAATGTCGTGTCTTCTCGGAGGGCCACGACATACACTATGGAAACCACTGGCTTATACAGGGTGTTTCGAAACTAAGGGGCGATAGAAAAAATCCAAACAAGCGATTTTCACCATACAATGCATTGACGGAGAGCAATCAGGAAACCGCTAGATGGCGCTGTAATGGAAAGCATATAGCTTGAGTTTTCTTACACATTGTCATTTCTACAGTGGATTTCAGGAGGCATAGTGACGTACAGTAATCAGTAAACGTTCATAGCTTTAAAAAATCTTGAAGTCTTCCCGTGGTTTCATTACTGGAAGGGTATTTCGAAAGTCATTGGTACAAATTTAAGAGGTGATGAAAAAACATCTAAACAAGCAATGCCTTCTGAAATCCACGGTAGAAATGACGCTGTGTAAGAATACTAGCGCTTTATGCTTTTCATTGCAGCGCTGTGTAGCGGTTCATCGCATGTTCTCCACCGATGCATGGTTGGTGAAAATTGCTTGTTTTGATTTTTTCTATCACCCCTCAAAGTTTTGCCCACTAGCTTCGAAACACCTTGTGACCCATGTGATGACCGGGTATATTGCCGGAATATAGCCATATATGACCGGAATAGTCCCACTATAGCTTATGCATGTCGTAAGAGGCGACTAAAATGGGTAGCCAGCATCTGGGGGTATAGTCGGGCACCCTGCCTCTAGGGATTATATTAGGGACTTGCCTTCTTCAGATAAAGAACGGGCATCATGACCCCGAGGCACCCTAGTGATCTTTTTCTTTCCAATGGGGTTTTCTGTCTTTGGTAAACACAGGTGACGAACCCCAGATTACCCTAGCCATCCTTGTCTTTTTTCAAATTTTTCACGTCTAGATCACAGTTAAATCTTGTTTGGCGCAGCATAGCCACATCTTGCTCTTTTGCCTATAACCTTTACATTCACTCACTCGAAACACCTTGTACAGCTGCATTGTGTTTTACAACAAGAAGTTGTGGTGGAGAGTCTGTCAAATGAAGGGGGAAATGTAACAGCAAAGCAACAACCTTCTGTTTCAATAAGTGAATAGCTGAAAGCACGAGAAGCTGATGCATCGCATTTTGAAAAACATCACCGTAATAAGGCAGAGCTATGCACTCTACAAATTTATGGAATAGTGATATTGTGCAGTATTTACACGAAATTTCCAAGTGTCGGCAAAAGCTAATGTCTCTAGACAGCTTTCTAGTAAAAAATAAGGTATGTTTTGGAGCAGGTATGTGTCCGGCCTTAAAGTCATCTGCCCGGGGTGACATTTTGGATCCAATTTGTAAAGTACTTTCTATTGGAAAAGATTTGCATAAAAATCTTATAAAATGTAATTTGTTTTTGATTGGAAGCTTGGAACATGTTTTTTTTTTTTTTGCTACATTTATTTATTTTGTCAACTAATGCGGGTACAATTTATAACATACAAGTATATCTTTTTTTTTTTTAAGAAAAATTGCACTGCGTAGCGATTTCTTGTAACATGTATATAGACTGCCGACGCGACGTGGGTAGGTATGCATGTTTTGATGAGATTTTCAGTGCCATATTATAAAAGGAAAAATTGTGATTCTGTCGTTTTATTTTTGTTTTATTTATTTTTTTGTATGGTGACAAGTGCATACAAAACTGAGTGTTTCGTTATATGCGATTCGTGTTAATAAGAATAATAAAGCAATGTTATGGAATTTTTTAGATGAGTAAAATTAATGTCTATTTTATATTTATACACTGTTTTCAGAAATGTTCTCGTGGGAAAAATTGATTTTTATACTATTTTTATTTACCATCAGTTTTTGCTTGAAAAATATTAAAAATGAAAAGGAGTACAATGATTTAAATTACTGGCCAAAATAATATTTTTTCTTTATTTTGAGCCTATATGCTAAATTTCAGCTCCAAAGTACCATTTTGATTTTTCTTATATATTTTTGTATTTTGAATCACACTGCCTCTGCCAATAAATGTTACTTTATTCAATCCTACTAATTCTAATTTAAGCTAATTGCTTGTTTTCAATGCATTTTCTTCAGTTTATTTACATTCAAAAAAAGTTGACTTAAGTTTAGTAAAATAACAGGTCATAGATGGCGCTACTAGAATTAAATCCATATGTTTTTCAGTTAGCCATAACCCTCAAAAGATGCGTGTATAAATTTGACAGCTGTAGGATCATTAGTTTGTGAATTATAGCATTTTGAGTGAAGCAACTTTTGTTATTGTGAAAAAAACGGATAAAAAGGAATTTCGCGTGTTGATAAAATATTGCTTTTTGAAGGGAAAAAATACAGTTGAAGCAAAAACTTGGCTTGATGCCGAATTTCCGGACACTGCTCCAGGAAAATCAACTATCAAGGATTGGTATGCTAAGTTTAGACATGGTGAAATGAGCACCGAAGACGGTGGACGCCCAAAAGAGGTTGTTACCGACGAAAACATTAAAAAAAAATCCACAAAATGATTTTGAATGACCGTAAATTGAAATTGAATGAAATAGCAGAAACTCTAAAGATATCAACTGAACGTGTACATCATATCATTCACGAATATTTGGGTATGAGAAAGCTCTGTGCAAAGTGGGTGCCGCGCGAGCTCCCTTTTGACCAAAAACAACGACGAGTTGAGGATTCGGAGCAGTGTTTGAAGATGATCAAGCGTAATAAACCCGAGTTTTTGCGTCGATATGTGACAATGGATGAAACATCATTTCACTCCGAAGTCCAATCGACAGTCATCCGAGTGGACTGCAATAGCCGCACAAACAGAAAATCATGACTTGAAAAGAGCAGGAGCATAAACATGTACAAAACAGCACATATAATAACTTTCCGCTCTCTAGCTTTATAGTTCTCACTGCTCGCAAATCTCCACAGTATTACTTAGCTCTCGAAAGGCTGACTCCAAAAACAGATCCACTCTCTCCTGCGCATTTATACCTTTTCCGGCTAGGCGTGACGTCACATGGTAAAATTTATGAAAAGTCCGTAACTTTCCGTCTGAACCCTAGCTATTCTCTAGCCTTCTCTGTTTGGCGCAGCATAGCCTACTTTGGCTCTTGCGCCATTAAACCCTACAGTCACTCACTCACTCTAGCCTTCTCTATTTTCGACCCTCCTTGTCAACGAATTTCTCTTTTCCTCAATTTCTTCTCGTCTAGACCACAGTTAATTCTTGTTTGGCGCGGCATGGCCATATATGGCTCTTGCGCCAATAAACTACTTCCTCACTTGACCTTTCTTGTCGATCACTCTTTTTCATTATTTTAACGTCTAGATCACATTTACCTTGTTTGGGCGCAGCATAACCTACTTTGGCTCTTGCGCCATTAAAACCTACTTTCACTCACTTACCTTGTTTGGCGCAGTATGGCCACATCTGGCTCTTGCGCCAATAAAACTTCAATATCATCATTATTTTCTTTCCGCCTGATTTTTCGCTTAGGTTCCAGCGCCTACGAGTACTTTCCATTTCTCAGAAAGGTGAAGGGGTTATTGCTTAAAGTATTTTGTGAACTGGTGACATATCTATAAAATCTATCTTTTCCTTTAAGTATAAGAACCGCAGTAGCATAGTGGTCATGGCTTCGGATTCGTCGCCGGCGGTTCTCGTTCAGACGTGGGTTCGATCCTTGCTTTCTTATGACCCACCGTGTAGCCGGGGCTGATACACGTTAAATCTGTCGGATCCCAAAATCATCCCGTTGGTGTGGTGGAAGTTAGGGGTACCAGCTCAGGTGTCGTCTTCGTCACTTGGCCGAGGTTCAAAATTACGAGGTCCGTTGCCAATAGCCCTCGTGTTACTTCTAGTGCGACGTTAATAAAAGCTAAACTAAAGGAAAAAAAACTTAAAAGCGAAGCGTTGCAGGGAAGCATCAACTCACGTTCATAACAATATATATATACACGCCCAATTTTTTTTTTACACGATTTTGAAGTGACACGGTTTACCAACATACTTTTTTACACGAATTTTTGTTCTAGCACGAATCCCCCCCCCCCATTTTTTTTAAATTCTAATTTTGGCAATTTAATCAGAAAACGATAGGTTTATGCCCACACACGTGAGTGACTTCATGGCTTGTTTACTTTGTATTCTGACAGGTTTTCTAAAAAGACACGCATTTCACAATGTTGAAATAAAAGAAGTAGCATCAGCAGGCGAAAATGCTGCAAAAGGCTTTCCGGATAACCTAGAAAAAATGATTAAACAGGATGGATATAGTCCCGATCAAATATTTAATGCCGATGAAACGGGATTATTCTGGAAGAGAATACATGAAAGAACATACATTGTTAACAAAATATGAAAAATCAGCTGGTGGTCTTAAAGCGGCCGAAGATCGGGTGACGTTCTTGTTTCGGAGTAATGCATCTGGTGATAAAATGTTAAAGTTGCTGTTAATTAACAAATCACTTATGCTACGAGCTTTAAGAGGATGGCGGATAAAAAGGCATGGATGACGACTGATCTGTTTACAAATTGGTACAACAACTGTTACGTTCCAGAAACATATGTCACAAAAAGGTTTGGGATTCAAAATACTTTTGCTCGTTGATAATGCGCCCAGCCATCCAGTGCTGGATCATCCAAATGCTGTTTTTACCACCTTATTCCACCTCGTTGATTCTGCCACTCAATTAGGGTACATTAGTGCAGTATTTAAAATGTACTACATAAAGCAAACGTTTAAGTATATTTTAGGCTCAGTGGAAGAAAGAAATTTGACTGCTGTGGAAGCATGGAGAAAGTTTATGATTATGGATTACACATGCTTCTTTTGCCTCCAAACAATTGCGCATATCAACCTTAAATGCTTGTTGGAAAAATATTTTGCCAGTATGCGACAAAAGTGGAAGTTTCGTAGTACAAAAATCAGCTGTGTGTTCGGAAATTGCAACTATCAAATACAAAGATTTTAACAACCTGCAAACGGCTGACATCGAATAATTGATGCTAGAAAGCCCTTTGAATGAGAATGATTTGATCAAATTTATGACAGTTTATGATAATAAAGAAGTCGAAGTTCAAGTTTAGCTATTAACAGCTGACTTAATTCGCGAGGGCTTGAAATTTGCTTCTAGTATGAAACAACATTTTCTTACTCATGATCCTGCCATAGAGCGTGCATTAAAATTTCAACGTAATCTTAAGTTTTGTATAACAGGATATCAAGAATTATATAATAAGCAACTTGAGGTGGGGGGGGAGCAACTGAGGCCGCTAATAACGAACGAAATTCTTCATTTGAATCAAAGCCGACACTTGTGCTAGATATATCTGCTGATGATAACATTTTTGATCCAGTTCGTAATAAACGTGCACGCTTGTTATCATGTAGCAGCGATGGATAGTTGTTAGCAGTTTTATTCCTAATTTCAATTTGAATTGTTATACGTTTTATGTACCTATAGACTGAATTTTTACTATACTCTAATTTTAAATTCTTTGTAATAAAAATGAATTGTTTTTGTCTTATAAATATGTAATATATGGATTTCATTATTACTTTTTTTGCACGTTTTTTTGGGAAAATATTTAGAGTTTTTTCATCTTGCACGATTTTTTAAAGTTGTAGAACATATCCCCAAACTTACCATGCGTCACATGTATATTTTTTGCACGATTTTCTAAGGAACGTATCTACCGTGTAAAAAAAAAAAGTTTGGTGTATATATATATATATGTATATAGTAAAAGGATCACTTAAGCCCATTGAAAGAGTATAATTTTCCGCGTATGACAATACTGGTCGACGACTTCCCACACAGCACTATATCAAAATTTTAAAAAATGTTTCCAACATTTTTTTTAAAACTTTAATATAGTCAAAGTGAATCAATAGAAAAAGGTTATGCTTAAATAGTTTGTCTATTCCAGGCCTGACCTGAAGGCTTCAAGTAACCCTCAGAACGAGGTCATCTGAACAAAAATTTAAACTTGTATCGTGTAGATAAAAGTACCAAAGAACATTCCACCTCGAGTCGTTCGTGTCATATACTATTATTTTGAGAATATCTCAGACACTGACTCAATTATCGTCACATTCTTGTTCATGTTAATTCACATTATTCTTCTTCAGAAGCAAATACAAAGTTAAGCTAATTTTAAAATGCGTGTGGGCCATCTTGCGTGGGTGGGCAATATACAATGTATGCCTCGCCATCAAACCTACTGAAGAGCGCGTGTGTGCATTACTAGACGCTGGGAGAGAATGCGACACGCGGATCGAGCGAAATAGCACTTCTAGTTTGTCTGTAGCAAGCCTTATATATTTGACCTAGAAGCATATGGTTGGAGCCGGACAAACTGTTTGGTGAATTTTGATGGCTAATAATTTAGCTCCAGCATTGTGTTGTTACTGCCGGACATTTTTTTAAAATTATATTTCGTACAAATACATTTTATTCAAAAAAAATATAATTTTTCTTAATTTATTGCAAAATGTTTTTGATTACTCTAATGGGACTCGGGTGGATTTGTCACAGTCTTTTTGTTAGTCAAGTCTGGTCTATTCCATTTTTAAAAAATTATGTTTTTGCTGCACACTTTTTGACTGTGCTTTTAAAAAAGAAAAAATTTTTCTACAGAAGGTTTAAAATGTTGGAAACACCTTGCCGTGAAACTGTAAAAGAACATGAAATACCCAAAAATCAATTTCAAAACCAAAAATCTTGGATTGAATTTAATTGAAAAATCTTAGAACTGATTACAATGTTCTGAACAGTGACTCACAAAAACTTATTTCTGAGGAGATAAATTATTGGTCGAGGTGTTTTTATGAATTGTGGCAACACTAAAAAGGCTTTCTCAAATTGTTAGGCTCTTCGGAGTAGAAGCGATAAATTTTACAATTTCAATAGCAATATTTTACGAATAATTCAGTTACTTTGTAACATGAGCTATCCACGAAACTTCAGAGGTGTTTTTCTGATTATATTTTAGTTTCCAGCATATTTCCAACTAAATGAAACGTAGTTACGAAAATTAAGTAAACTTTAAAAGTGGATTGAATATATATAATATATTCTTATAAAAGTGATGGAGAATTGAATGTAATTTAGGTTGAAAAGTTATTGATTAGGAAGAATGCTAATGTGAAAACTATAAATAGTGCGCAGGAATTTCTTAGGTCTATGTGATTTATAGAGACTAATGCCCGGCGCTGTCTAGTCAAATTACTCTTTGGTAGATTTAGTCGCATCTCATTCAAATTGGCGTATTTTTTGATATATTATAAAAGTTGTCAAGGAATATTGAAATGGTAGAGAGCATCCCCTCTCTCTTCGTTAGAGGCTTAATGCTAAATAATAATTTCATGCGTAATTTATTTGATTCCTGAATTGTGTGTTGGTGTGTAAGCATTTTAATATTAATTTTTCTGTGCTTGGAATTAAGTTAAATTTTAGAATTGTGAGATTAGACAAATATGACAGACGAGCTGGGCAATAGAGGTAGCCACCATTTCCTCAATTTGCTTCAATAATAAAGAAAATTTTCGTAGAGTGCTCAAGAAAAAGATGCAGTTAACGTTAACTATTTCGAATTTATTAGTTGGAAAATCTTACGAAATTGGGATTTTAAATTTGCAACATATGAGGAGACAAACCTACGATCACGGAGCCAACATGAGAGGCGAAAAATCAGGAGTATAATCTAGAATTAGGACAATAAATCCACAAGCAATGTACGTGTCGTGTATTTGTCACGTTTTGAATTTAGTTATTAACGACATGGCTAAGACATCTTTGGACTGTAATTTTTTTTTTGGACTGTAATTTGTAAGAAATCCTGTAATTTTTTTTTTTTTTTTTTTCAAAATAGTCCCAATTTTTTTTTCTTCAACTTTTAGATGAGCGATATTATTAAAATATATAGAGATTCTTATGTAAAAAATATAAAATAATTAGAGGATTAGGAGAGATTTATGATGCTTCAATATATATATAAGATAAGGCAATGAAATTATTATTGAAACCATAAAAATAGAACAATTAAAATCCAAAATCAACACTATTAGAGTATGCTTGTTCCAGTTACATGTGCTGTGCTGAGAAATTCTGAACGGAAGAGAGGGAACAATTCGCAAACTAAGATGGTTTATGTCTGTGGACAATTTTAGGTAGAAGGCGCAGAAAATACAGCCGATAATTTTAATAAAATTTTATAAATGTTAAAAAAATTATTGCACAGTGATAAAAAAATATTTTAATACATATTTTTAAGTTTCCATAATGGTATGAGACACATCGACTCTCAAATTAAAAATTACAGGTAACAGCGAGAATAATTTTTTTTAAAAAATTAAACATTCAGAATATTGGCGTGTCACTTTTTCAGAAAGGGTTTAAAGTCCGATCATATTTGTTCAAAAAGAACACCCATTGGGGTGATTGGAACTGAAAGAATAGTCCGGATGTAGCTTACCCTGCATGCCGTAAAGAGGGGTCCTAAAAGGTACCCAAGTGTTGAGGGGTATAGCTGGATCCTTCCTAGATATCAGGCTTGTCTTCTGTGAACGAGTGTGAGTATCATGACCTGAGGCACCCTTTTGCTATTTTTCTTTCCCTGGGGGTTTTTTTTTGGTAAATATAGGGTGACGTCTCTCTGGATACTCTATAGCACTCTCTATTTGACCCTCCTTCTTCAATAGCCAATTTTTTCAATTCTTTTCCACACGTCTAGGCATACTTTTTTTGGCCACATTTAGTCTACTTATGACACTAAGACACCATCACTTCTATTGGAAAAAATGAATTCTAATATAACTAATCGATGAAATCGTACTAAGAACATTCATATTAAAAATTCCACTACACATACATCGTTAAAAGAATATTGAATTTAGATCTGATTTAATGTTGAAAAAGTACTAATTTATTGGATAAAAATGAAACACAGTTCACACAATTCTTTTATTATAAATCATCACCACACAAGTTACTTCAGCAAAATATATTAAATTCTTTCGCACATAAGAGCTTCAAAAGTTATATTTATTCTATCTATTGTAATTTTAACGGTATAATATCGTTTTATGTTATTTTGACATCACGGCATTTAATGGAAAACATTTTGATATGTTGTTGAACTTCGAAAATCCATTTATGAGTGACATAAAAATTTACTTAAGACACAGTCCATTTCAAAGCTTCGTTATCGGACTG
>BMAW01045577.1:1020773-1040707 GCA_019974015.1 Nephila pilipes
TCATTAAATGACATAGTTGGAATGTAAACAAGCTTTCCATCTCGATTCGATTACGCGTTTCTTTATTCTTAACTATTTGAAATATGAGTACTTAGTATGTCGAATAATTTTTAATACATTTTTGTCCGTGATTAAAATATAAATTCCAGAACGAAAAGTTTTGATCTACTTATTTTTTCTTATCAAAAAATAAACTTAAAAAATAAAAAATAATGTAGAACCTTAAAGATACTGTAAAAAATCAGTGTAATTTCTTTACCAGTATTAATAATTAATTATAATATTAGTAATTCTTGGCTGCGGAATGTTAGTAAATATTATGTATGATTTTTTTTTCTTTTCATGTAAACCATGGGTTCAAACTATGAGGGCTGACTTGAGACAGAATAACAAAGATTAAGCTTAAGCTTCATTTCTATATGACATATAAATATTTTTTCTGCGTATTTTTTAAACGATTCGGTTTCATTTTCAAGTTATTTTGTTCATTTTGCTTGTCGACAAATGCGTTAATTTTTCATATTTTAATTTCTTTTCCCGTATAAGTAGCTTAAATTTAAATGCTTTAACTTGATCGCACATATTTGTAATGATTTGTTCATTTACTTGCAGTTATAATTTAAATCGTAAATGTATAAGTGTTTTGCTGTATCGATCATGAAGGATAAGGCTTGAAACCATGTTGTGTGAAAAAACAGACTATGTCTTGACTTTCACTAATAAGGAACTGGCATATTTCTTCTTTCAAAATTCAGAATTGCTTAAGAACTTTGGATAGCCAACATTCTTCGGTATAGTATGGAAGACTGGAATAATCAGTGTTGGATTCACTTACTAATACAGAGAACTGCTGCCGATTTAAACCTCAAGATTTTATGAAATTCATAATTTTTTTGATAGGCGTTAATGCGTGTTCGGTTTTTATCTTAATCGTGAATAATATTTATTGATGTGTAATGCAATGTGTGTGAATGGTGAATCTTTGATCCATCATATTTTTTTTAGCCACCGAAGAGGCTATTGTTTTAGTTAACCTAAAAATGTCATGCCTGACCACTTTTCAAAAATTTACCTTGTTTTTGCGTATATTTTCGATGTATGCTTTCACTCCTTATGAACTCAATTTTCAAAAATATGTCGTAATAAAATTCCCGCAATTTTTTTATTGGATTGAAATGAAACAAATATAAAAATTAGGTATTTTATTTACTTATTGATTTAAGTATTACCTTAAATCATATGTAAACTGGAATCTAGATATGACTGAAAATAAATAACATTATTCAGAATTTTATGCTGTGAGGCAGCCTTCCCCCTTCTCCTTTTTTTTTTTTTTTTTTTTTTTGCCTCAAGTATTTCAAACTGGGTCTTTTTAGTTTGGCTTCCTTCTTGAAATGTTTTGGGGTCAAATTATTTTAATATTGATTTACTATTATTAGCTACCCAATGGGCTATTGTTTTAGGTTGATCGCTTTTAGCGTATCAGATCACTTTTCAAATTTTTTATCGTTTGCTTTAATTGTAATTACATTTAACTCAAATATATTCAATTTAATTATTTATCGTTTGCTTCAATTTTAATATCGGAAAAGTTTACGATTGTCCATTTCTCGATATTTCATCATTTACTTTAATTCTTACATTTAACTGAGTAATTTAATAATAATTATTAAAAATAAGCGCACTTTGAGGGGCTAAATCTGATCTTTGCAAAACTCTGCATATAATTTTTTCTTCCTTTTTTTTTTTTTATTTATTTTTTCTTGCAATTGCCGGAATGCAACGAAACCACAGTTTTTTCCTGATCCTCGCAAAAGCTCCATCTGTAGCTACAGAATATTGAAAACATAAGTATATCTTGCCCTGTGGAAGTGTCATGCATCGGTACTAGTTCTAGCATTTCCTCAAAAGTGGTATGAAATCCATCTCAAATGCATATAAAAACGCAGCCAATTGTGCTCCCTCTCAATATCCAGCTTTCACTGCATGTTTCGGAACCAATGGATTTTTTCACCTGTAGTAAAAAAGTTTCGAGTGTTTAGCTACCAACTGTCTCACAAGACGTAGCATACATACATACACTACTTTTATGTGTTATTTTGGGAAACATAATTTTTTTTTTCTGTCATGAGCTTTTTCAATTTTCTTGTCCCATTAACCCCTCGTAATTGTTATTATACTGATTTATTTTATTGTCATATACTGTTAGAATCATGACTTAATTCCAATTTAACTTTTTTAGATAACACAAATTAATAAATTTTAACCCCATAAATAATTTCTTTATGAAACAATAAACCATTTTGCATGAAAAAAAAATTTCCCTCATAAACTAGCGTCCTTGAAAGAGTTTCGCAAAGTGATACGAAATTTATTGCTCTCGCAAAATTCTCTGGTTATTTTTTCATGAGACAAAATGTGCTTTTTAATTTTTATAACTTGCATCCATTATTCATGATTTGATAACACATTAATTTCTCATTCAAGTTTAATGTAATACTCTTTTTTTTTTCTTACCCGAACTTACATCTGGTGAATTATATCTTTATATCTTACATTTATTTTGTAAGCTGTCAAAAGACTGATTATTTATACTTCCAGACACGAAATAGATTTTTCCGGTTTTATTTGGTAACATGAAAGACAATATTTTCGTTCTGTTATAACAACTGAGTGGGCCTCAGAAATGGCAGTTACGGATCGTGTGTTTGACATTCCTGATGTAAAAAATATGCGAGTTTTACAGCACCATCTAATAAATGTATTAATAATGTGTAACCTGCATCTCAATCCAGGAGCTTCCAGTAAAATGATGGACTTCCATAAAATATCGTTTGGTAGATAAAATTTTATATTTATCACAAAATTACTTAGAAGTGTTATAAATAGTATTTGGTTAAATAAAATCGTTTGCTGTTTATAACTGTTTCGGTAACTGTAATCAGGGTCGGTTCTAGAGCTGAAGCCGCCATCGTGCGAATTAATTTCAGCCGCTCCTTCATCATATAATACATTTACTCGTTTTCTAAGTCATTGTTTTTAAAATTCAAAAAAAAAAAATTCTTTAATGCCAGAAAATGAAAGAAAATTTCTTCGCAAGTAAAAGAAAACTCGACTTATGCATTTACCTAGTCGGCGACACATAATTAAAATTCCGAATATAAGCAAATGCTAATTATATATTTAATTTTCTTGAAAGACGTTGCATCTAAATACAAAATTTAGCAAAAGTATATTTCTACACTTCACACTCGTGAAAGACATTTATAGGAAAATAAAAGATTAATATGCATATATGGTACGACAATTTCAAAAGGGAGCGTTCATTCAATTACATTGGAGCAATATTAGCTATCTGGTACTGAAATGCGGGTGCTAACAATTTTCGCGAAAATTCCCCATAGATGACTTTGGGAAATAAACATCTGACAAGATACTTAATGAAACACAATCAACTTGAAACATTGCAAGTTTCTTCAAAACCCCTTAATAAATTTTTTCAATTATCCCTGAACCCCCAAATGAATCTATACTAAATAGTAGTAAGCACCAGGATCGGGGTCACGGAAATGACGTCAAACTTGTTTATATTTGGACGTCAGTTGCTTATATCTAGACGGAAGTGACATCATACATCTTTACTAATATACAGTATGTTTACTAATCTTATCTGGCATCCTGCTAGTACCGATATGATAAGGAATATGGATTATATATAGAGAGAGAGCCTTTGTTACAGCATCTTTCATAATCAATCAATGATAAGGAATTTTAATGACGTTGCATTGTGCACGAATTAAACTATTTTAATTTGAATACATTAAAAGCATTTTTTAATTTATGCACATAAAGCTGTAGGATTAAATATTAATTAAAACACTTTTTTCTTTCGATTAACTCAATTAATATATTTTGAATAAATTAGCTGGAAGGAATTTTTTAATCATAAGCTCTTATTCTATTTTATGCAAAATTACATATACTTGGTTGAGTATTATTTAGTTGAAGTTTAAAAATTTAAACTTTGAATAATAATGATTGCTCCATACTGTATGTATTTCTGCCTTCTTGGCATCGCGTGCTAACCACTATAAGCTGCAACCCTAGTGTTTGAATAGTCAGTCGTCACTTTTGATTTGCTTGAGACAGATGTACAATAGACCTCGTCTGTTCGTATAATTATTAATAAATGTTTATATTATACAGTCCGCTAGATTAAATTTTGTTTGCTACTCCTAACATACGGACCGTCGAGCCGGAGACAAATCAGCCACTTGCTATGGATAAAAAATATGTAGAAATTGTTGATTGCTTTAAATCGTAAAAGAGAAGCTTTGAAAACAAAATCGACTCTCTTAAAAACCTTCATAGAAAGTTTCAACTTTTTGATAATGATAAATGCAAACCGTTTCTTCAAAATTCTCGTGCGCATACAATGTATGATAACGAAATTATTTTTGCAACTGAAAAGAAACTTTTTAAAACAACGCTTTTTATTGCCTTGTGAACTTTACCTTTTTGCGCAACCATTGTTACTGTATACGCTATTTTAAAAAACTCGAAAAAATATACTTTAAGAAACTAAGTTTTATATACTATTTTGCGTAGAAAAAAACTTTAACATCTTTTTCTTACATTCACTACATTTTTTGAAGATTAACACAGTATTGCTCAATATAAAATTCTAAAAATATTCAATAACGTATTTTACAGCAATTTTATAAGGTCCTTAATTATTATTATTATTTTAATTGTTATTACTATTTTTTTTTTTTACGTTCACTATAATCTTGAAGAAACAATTTTGTTTGACATTAAATTCCAGTGCAGCGACTCTCTTCAGCAACAGTGCCAAAAGTTAAAAAATGCCTTACTAACTAGCTAGAAAGAGACGTCTTTTTTCAGCCTGGTTGGTTAAGACACAGCAAAAAGCGATCCGTCAGCATTTATCGGAACCACCGATCCAGGGTTCGAAACAGCTACTGCCATCCAAAGTCACCCACAACTCTCTCCCCCTTCACGGGGTCGAAAAACATCCCCCGATGTTTCGGAGAAAACGTCTAATGCCGAAGTGCTGACTCAGGACTTGGAACACTAGATGATGAAAGCATAGCATATAATTACTGGTTGCATAAAACCCCGACGGCAAGTGTATGCCTAAAACATACACTTTCCTATATATGTCTAAGACAAACGTACATAAATCATGACCAGTGATATTCCGGCTCTGGCGCATGTGTCGACAAGACTCGCCTCTCAACTTAATACAGCAGATGAATTCAAATGGAAAACTGTATTGAAGGGGAAGTACGTAACCACTCTCTTTAACGACAACGCCAAAAATGCTTTACTAACTAGCTCGAATGAAGCGACATTTTCAGCCTGGTTGGTAAAGGCGCTGCAAAGAACGGTCGGTAACTTTCCTCCAGGACCCACTGGATCAGAGTTCGAAACAGCGCCGACATCCAAGGCCAACTACTCTCTCCACCTACACGGGCCGAAAATTCCCTGACGTCGAACTGGAAATATTCAATAAGCTCATTTTTGTCTAACAATATCTGCTCACCATATTTACATCAAAATCTAATGAAATGTCTCGAGTGCGATATTATTCTGTACATTTTTTTTCGCAGTGAATTTACTTTTAAGTCCCACTACGTATTTTATTGGAATATTATATACATATGTAGGAGCTATATAGTACAAGGGCTATTCAGAAAGTAAGAAACGTTTCCGTCTGACGTCGCTAGGAGCGCGCCGATCACGTATATTTTGGTGTCTGCGTGCTCGGCATCTCAGTTGGCGTCCAACCATCACAACGGGAACATGTCTACGCTGCCCGTTTTTTTGATATTCAAATTTAAAATGTGCGCTGCAATTGAAAATCCCGCCAGTTGTGATGTGCGGTCTGTGATACGGTTCTTGTTGGCAAAAAACCTAAAACCTATGGAAATTTATCGGCAAGTGTGTGAAGTGTACGGAAACAGGTAATGAATGAAAGTTCAATCCGGAAATGGTGCATTCAGTTTAAAAATGGCCGAACTAACGTTTACGCAGAGAAGAGTAGACGCTCTAGAATTGTGACTGACGAACTGGTCGCTAAAGTTGATGAAAAGATTCGTGAAAACCGCCGTTTCACAATAACGGAGCTTTCGCTTAGTTTTCCACGAGTTTCACGGATTTTGTTGCTTGAAATTGTCACACAAAAGCTAGGCTAACGTAAATTTTGTGCAAAATGGGTGCCGAAATTGCTTACAGACCACCATAAAGGTCAGCGAATGGGGGCAACTTTGACATTTGTGGAGGCCTACGACAGACATGGTGATTCATTACTGGATCGAATCGTAAATGGTGACTAGACGTGGGTGAGACGACAAGGAGCTGCGGGTGCGCGTCACTGAGTGGCTGAGATCGCAGGTGGCAGAATTCTATGACGAGAGAATTTTAAAGCTTGTCTACAGCTATGATAAGTGCCTCAATTTGTTTGGTGACTATGTAGAAAAGTAGAATTTTAGTCGCTCTTTCTGATGTATATAATAATTTTTTTTTCTTGTACTTTGTTTCTTTTTAATTCCAAAACGTTCCTTACTTTCTGAATAATCCTCGTATATAGCTGTGTGTTTATACACATGATAAATTAATTAAATGACTTAACTGAATTAAAATATTCTGAATAAATTAGATTGATTTGTTTAACATAGAAACATTAAATTATGGAATAATTACTTTGATCAAAACAGTTTATAAGTTTATTAAAAAATTAATTATAACACTGCTGATTTTTTTTTATATCAAGGTAGAATTTTTGAGACAAACCTTTTCTAACAAAATTTATATGAATAGGAAATAAATTTAAGTTATTTTTTTTAACCAATTGAGTCTGATTACACTTTTTGAAACTAACAATCTTGTACTCATCATATTTGCAAAATTTCTTTCTATATTTTTTCTGATGTACGAAAAAATTGATTTAAACTTTGAATTATAATGGCAAATATTAACTATTTTTTCGAAATACTAAAACACATACAATGTAAGTTGATGGAATGATTATTATATATTTTTGCAACTGCTTTTAAAATAACGTTTTTGAATTCTTTGTGATTTTTGCCTTTTTATGCGTACATAATAGCTCTAGATTTCAACATTTAAAAAAAAAAAAATTCTTTTTTAACCTTTTCACTTGCAATTCCTTAATATATGAATATTTTGTTGTTTGGATGTAATAAAATTCACATGTCATTTTTACCATAGGCTTATTATTATTATTTTTTGTTTCCCTTAATGAATCAATATGCACCTAATTAAATGTGTTGAGTTGTTTATCTGCTACCTCGACGTTATACGCTATCTTATCTTCTCTGAGAATACGTTGAGACATTTTGAGTTAAATTTTCTTATCACAGACAAACGTTAGAGTTATCTGAAAATACGCGAGGATGATTATTTGAAAATGACGTAGGTCTTTTTCGAGTTATATTGTTTGGCTGAAAATAACAAGGATATTTTCGACGTAATTACCTGCAACGTCACTTTACCAATTTTTCATGAGAAAATTGCACCGAAACTGAAACGACTTGAAGCAATCGATATATTTAAACAGCGACAACGTAGAACTAGAGTCGATTGTAAGCATGTATTGTAAGATCCAACAACATAGCAACGATAATCGAATGAGAATGATTGTTTTTGGAATAGGGGTAAGCTTTTCCCCATCCAAAGGCCGACGATATTTTTCCGATATATGGAAAGCCAAATCTAATATTTATCAAATAAATTTTTAACGTTTTAATCAATGGTAAAATAAGTGCTGTTTCCAGAGGTTACTAAAACGTCTGCGCACCTTTAGAACACAAAAACGTATTGCTGATCTATCCAACTACGAATTACGTGCTGCCATCTATTGATAAATAATCAAAACATTTAAATCAAAAATAAATAAGTGAAATTATCTTTATTTACATGCAACATGGTTTTCAAAATTTTTTCCTTTTGTTTTTCAAATGCATGCAATGCTCAATTTTTCCAAATTAAAAAAAAAAAAAAAAAAAACATACGTAATACAAATATTTTGGAAATTATCGCAACTTGCTAGCAACAATGATAATGAGGCTTCAAATATTGAAACCCCAAATAATTTAATTTTGATTCGCTAGCAAGTGGAAGACATACGCACCATTTAAATAATTACTAGGAAAATCGTTTTTCTGAAAGTATTCTATTTCTAGATAAAAAGTTTGGGTCAGCATAGCCTGCTTTGGCTCTTGCGCCATAAAACTCAACTATCACTCACTCTAGATTAATAAGAAATATTAATATACATTCCGCTCCAAATATTTATTTCCTTAAATATTGTACGTGGAAGCTATTCGTTAAGGTCGGAAACTTAGAATATCTAAATCGAGTTTTGAATCCGAACTTTAATTTCGCCAAAGATCCATCATGTGATGTTAACTTGGCCCCATGTTAAATCGAATTGAGTCTCAAATTCCGCACATGATGTAATTGAAAAAATATCAGTACAATCATGAGCGATATTGCGCATGAACTAAATATACTTAAAAAATTGTGAAAAAATTTATTCAAATATTATTATCGTATAAGGTAAAAAAATAATTAATTCAAATTTTTTATTATTCTGGATCTAAATGATTATGCAATACATTGAAGTTTTACTTTTTGCAAACGTTAGTTTGAAATTAAAATTTCTGGTATAAAAAAATTACTTTAGTTAAAATAATGGTACAAATGTATTCTTTGAAATAATTTTTTTACTTGTTTTATAAACTAAATAATTTCCTTTATTTACTTCTGATCTATTTTTAGATACATGAATATAAATTCATCTTAAATACTTGGGACTTACCACTTTTCTTTATTTGTCGATTAAAAATTTTTTTCGTAGTAAATAAAATTTTAATGTTAATCATTTTTGTTTTTGTTTTTTGTAAGTGATTGAGTATTAACTATCTTTCTAAAAAATGTTATAGTAAATTTAGTTCATAAGTTAAAACTTAGGAAGATTTATTATTTATAAAACAATTAATGGTGTAATTCAAAAAAAAAAAATTCGATTCATGTTTACAGAAATTTTTACGTGTTTAATAGTGATTGTTCTTGCTATATGTATTTTTATTTTGAATTTCCATCAGTATGTGCCAAACTCTTTATTTTATTCTCTTTTGCGAATAAATTAATTAATATGTAACATTTGGATCTGTAAAACACAAATATATATTTACATATGTTTTAAAATCAGTCTACATTTTATTAATAGATGGCAGCACGATGTTTGCTTGTATTTTGTACATCCGTTCGGGAGAGAGGAGAGGATTTTGTGAAGAAAAAGAATAACCACTTTTTTACTACATATTCTATGCGAATAAAATTCTGTTACTCTGAAAATGAATGAATTTCACCAGGAAACCTTGGTCTGGGAACTATGAAATATATATATAAAATGCCCAGAAATTTTATTCGTAACGGTTAATATTATAGGAAAATGTTAGAAATTACATTTATTATCATCTGAGGCATGCTTCATTATTTTTATTTTTCCTGCACTTTAAAAATCACTCTTTTCTTTTTTCTCTTGATATTTATTCTAATGATCAGTCAAAATTTATTTTGAAAGCTTCGAGAATCATTTTTAAATATAAATTATGTTACAAAATAAGTAATTAAACAGCAATATTAATTTTATCGAAAGTATTTAATAGCGTGATACTGATGCATTCAGTGTGAAGCAAAAAGAAGAAAAAAACGAGCTTATATTTTTCGAATTGATAATCCTAATTGGGAATTTTTAATTAAGATTTTGATTTATTTCTCTTATCAACAACCACGATGCTGATTTGATGCCATCGAATCAACATCGAGCTCATGATCTTCTTGATAAAGGAAGGTAATGGTTCTAAAACCATTGAGACAAGACGAGTGAACTTGAACTTCTTTTTTCAGACTTCCATACTGCGCCATTAATGATCTTTAATACTTAATGTGCCATAGCTATAATTACTATGAACGATGATCCTCGGTAAAATTTTTTGTTCAGATTTTTTCATCCTTCTTATTAAGAATGTCATTTACTAGAAAAGATGAGGTCTCAAGTTCATTCTGTTCAGTTTGTTTTGAATCAACATCTTAGTCAACTATTGCAGTAAGGAACTGGGTAAGGATATTTTCACATTAAGCTAAGTGGCAAGGCCGACATCTGAGGTATTAGTCACTTATTTCCGCTTCTGTTAAAAGCATTTAAACCAAAATCATTGCATAAATACAAGATGCGTATAATTGGCAAATGACTTCATAATTTGGAGCTACTGGGAGATGACGAGGTCGAAACCCAAGCTGCTACTCAAATTTCTAAGCTGCTAAAATTTCACAATTATACTTGTTATTTATACTTGTTCAGCAGCTCTTCCCCCCTCTTCCATTATCACATCGTGGCTGCAGTACCTCATGGTCGCTGCACATGGCTTTCGTCGAGCCGTGGGTTTGAGTCCTGATGCTTGTAAAGATCCGCCGCGTAGCGGGGCTGATGCACGTTAAATCTGTCGCGGCTCCAAGTTCTCCCGTTTGCGTGGTGTGGATGATCGAAGATGGAAGTGCGATCTCCTCGTCACTCGACTGTGACTCAAAATTACGAAGTCCGTTGCCAATAGTCTTCACCTTGCATCTAAGTGCGGCATTAATAAAACAATCCTTCAATCAAGTAAAAATCACATATATCCATTTTATTTTCTTTATTGAGGCACTTTCGAATTGAAAAAAAGATACACATATTTGCTCATTAAAGAAGCTAATACATTTTATCAGATTATAAGAAAAAAGTCGAATAGAATAACTATTATACTCAGAAGTAAGATTTCATAAAAAAAATAATAAGTATAATTTAAAAAAAATTAATCAAGCTTTTTTTTTAAAGATGGACTAAAATGCATACAAATAATTGTTTAAATGCTAAATAATGTTGAATTTATAAGAGTTTGAGGCGTTAAACTAATTCTTTTTTTTATCTCATGCATAAGTACCTTTGGTACTGAATTAATCAGTAATTACCCGGTAGGTATCTTAGTTAAGCGACTCATGTTTTTATACATTATGTATTGTTTCACTTTTAAAAAAATTAGTGTACCTTTTAGAGCATCTTGAAATAAATGCTTGATTAATTTTTTTTCTTGTATTTATTTAGTCTGGAAATTTAAGACTAAAGAGCTATACAGCTATACGGGCCTAACCTTAGCCATATGGACCCAAAGCCTTCCTCCCCCAGTTCATCACTGCATGAGTAGACTGTAATATTATACTGTCTTTGGAGTTAAACGTGTTTGCAAAATTTCAGCTCGGTCGGATGATAGGAAGTGAATCGAAATTCGAGTACAAAACGCAAGACCGCCTTCCCCAAGTTCGACACTGCTCGAGTATACCATAGTACTGTATTTAATAGGAATTATATGTGGGTGCGAATTTTCAGCTCGATCGGGATGATAGGAAGGTGGTTGAAATTCGAATACAAATTGGGGAACCTCCCTGTAAAGACATACATATGAACAGAACAAGTTGAATAAAAAAAAGTTTGTATAAAAGAAGTAAAATACTTGAAATTTCATTTATTTTCTTGGTGTAAAACCAACAGAACTTTTGCATGTCTTGTGTGGTCGCGGTAACCTAGTGATCATGGTCTCGAACTGCAGTCGGCGTTGTTTTTGTTGAGTCGTGACTCGAGCCCTGATGTCACAGACCTGTTGTGTAGCGGACTGATACACGTTAAATCTGTCGAGGTCCCACATCCTTTCATGGGGTGGGGTGGAAGTTTGGAGAGGTAGGGGCCAGTTCAAGTGCCGTCCTTGTCACTTGACCGAAGTTCAAAATTACGGGATCCGTCACCAATAGCCCTTGCGCAACTTTTCAGTGTGACGCTAATAAACGATAACTTTGCATGTCTAGTAATGGAGCTGAAGCACTGGTTATAATCGAGGTTTCAAAACCTTATGTTGAGTTGATGTGAACATATGGAGAGTGATGGTCCAGCTCAGGTGTAACCCTTGTCGTTTGGCAGTGATTCAAAATTATTAGGTCCGTCGCCAGTAGCCCATGTGTTAATTTTAATCAATTAAGTCAATCAATCAATCGTCTGGTTATTTCAAAAAATTATTACGTCGTGAGTCTGATGCTTGTTAAATTTGTTGCGACTCATAGCTTTCATTTAGGTGGGAAATAGATATAGGGTTCCAACTCAGATGTTCGACCTCGTCAGATGTTCATTCTTACTATCACTCGCAGACGCTAAAATTTTTCGTGTAAGTTCTAAAGCGACATTAATTCAAATTAACCAATCATAAGTAATAACAACTAATGGGGTTTGTTTTGGTTTTATTAACGTCGCAGTAGAAGCAACACGAGGGCTATTGGTGGCGGACCTCGTAATTTTGAACCTTAGTCAAGGGACGAGGACGACACTTGAGCTGGCAACTCCTTTTCCAAACTTCCACACCAATGGGGGGACTTCGAGCCTCGACAGATTTAACATGCATAGGCCCCGCTACACAGCAAGTCTTTAATGACATGAGGACGCGAATGCACTACTCGAGGAAAAAAATGCCGGTCACGAGACGAAAACCATGACCACTTGACTACCGCGGCTCCAATTAATGGGGAAAACGGGGTTGAAATTTTAACTACACGGTTGATTGGTTGGCTATAATTAATGGTCCTGGAATCCTCTTGGGATATATTATGCGAAACGCAAGGTCAAGATAATGCAATTTTGAACTAAACGAGTGATGCATTTTACGTTTATCTATATTTTAGGTGTGCAATGCATATAGTAAAAAATAAAAATAAATAAATAAATAAAAATAGAGGAAATGTCAAATTAACTCGCAATTAACCACCTAAATTTATGTATCCGGTCAAAACAAAAGGGGGGAAATATTTATTACTACACAATATATAATGACAATTTTCAAAAAATCAAACTATCAAAGATACTCCCCCCCCGAGAAAAAGAAGAAAAAGTATCGCATTTCTTCGAACATCATATCTCAAAGTCATCATCCTGTAATTCTTCAAGGCCAAACGCTCGAACACGTTCCATTTCCGATCGAATTTCACGATCGAACAAAATAAATAAAATGTCGAATCAACCAATCCGGTTGATTGACCCTCTCACGCTTCCGGTCGTGTGCGACTTATAAGCGCCTTTAACCACGTCTAATCCCTCTAATTAAAAAAAAAAAAAGCAAAACTCGTCCCTTTCCAAGGGTGGAGTGGGGGTTAGCTAAATCAGACGATATTTCAATGCGGCACGCGAGATCAAAATCGTCTGATAAAAGGTAGGCAGAGGGTCTGGGCACGAATTGTCATGGAATTTGATTAGCCTTTTAATGTGTTCTTCCTCGAAAAAATGGAATGGAGGCTTCGGCCTTGGCTCGTCGTTTGGGTAACTGTTGCGTGTCCTAATGGTTAGATTGAGTGACCGTTTGATTGATGGTTGGGGAGAACTCTTCGTTATTTGATCGCCCGCCGACACAAGAGTTTGGAAAGGGATGTAGATTCGTAGAAAGAGATTTTGTTTTTTGATGACAGAGATTCATCGCCAGGGGGAAAGTCATTGCTCTTCATTTATACAAGTGGTTTAAGTTCATGATATATTGGCACCCCCCATAACCAAAAAAAAAACTGCCATATTGAGCGAATCTGTGTTACAGAATAAAGAACAATTACTTAAAGGGGGATTAGGTTCCAAAAATTTTTTAAACAAACATCTTGCTATTATATTTTCATAATTAAGAAAAAATATTTTTATTAAAATTTTCTTAAAAAGTAATACATATCGAAATGAATTAAACAATGTTTTCATCATCATCACTAGGCACTATTAACCGAGAGCGTCTTCTTTTTGGTCTGATAACCTCATCCTCTGGGCATTTTTCTGCATTATCTTCATATACATTCTCTACTTTTTGTGAAAATTCTGTAATTTTAGATTGTTTTCTTTTATTTAAAAGATCTTTATAAATTTCATTGTATGGTGCTAAGCACTTATGAAATTCTCTTTTTAAAATTCTGTGCTGTATAAAGGATTTTCCTTTAGGAAACATTACTCTATCTGTTCGACCAAGCCTAGGCTTTGCAGAGTAAACTTTTTAACTCCTTCGTCTTCACCTACGTTATCATTCTTTGAGTTATCATAGATTCCAGATTTCTAACAAACTTGCTTCATCAATTTCCTCTTCCACCAGTAACTCTTGGATATCTTGTGCAGTCATATCGTCAAAACATTCCCCTTTTAGAGTGTTAGCAACTTCTACTACTGTATCCATTCTGTTTTCTGCGGTGTCTCGATCAAATTTTTACTTTCAATTTATACCGGCCATACTTTTTTCCTACAACCATTTGATGTTGTCGGTTTTATTTCTCTGATGTGGCCGTGGTAGCCTAGTGGTCTTGGTTTCGAGTTCGTGGCCGGCGGTTTTCGTTCAGTCGCGGGCTCGATCCTTGGCCGCCAAAGAACCACCGTGTAACTGGGGCAGATGCAAGTTAAATCTGTCAGGGTCCAAAGTCCTCCCAATGGCGTGGCGTGTTATTAGGAGAGGAGGGTGCCATCTCAGATGTCGTCCTCGTCACTTGACCGAGGTTCAAAATTACGAGGTCCGTCGCCAATAGCCCTCGTGTTGCTTCTAGTGTGACGTTAATAAAAACTAAACTGAGCTTTAATTCTCTGATAAAAGAGTTTATTAGATGGCTGAGTGTTTTGAATGAATCCGTGCTAAAAAGCACCGTGTTTACGGGGATGTTTCCAATTTACTCGAAACGTATTAGAGTAAATCCGTGCGATAAAATTGCCATATTACACGGGGGTTACTTGTATTCTTATACAGTTAGAGTTGCGTCCACATGGATCCAGTGAAGTAAACTTTAGATTACTCTATTTATTTTATTATCCGTAGAAGAGTGATGCAATAGCTTCGTGAGAGTCTGATTTTCTTTCTGTTGGTCCTCGGAAGGTGTGTAAGCATTCGGCTTTCTTTGTAACACCCACTGGAAGATTCAATGGAAGCATCTCCTTATCTGCTCCTGGAGAGACATGCCCAACTCCTCGGAGGCTTACCTTCTTCAGATAAGTACGACAACCGTGATCCCGAGATACCCTAGTGACCTTTCATTTCTCACGGGGCTTATTGTCTTTGGTAAACACGGGTGACACGCCACCGAAATTTCCATAACGACTCTTCTCTATTTTCAACTACAACCCTGTCTACCAATTTTTGCCTTCTTTCCATTTTTCTTAGGTATTAAACAAAGTTACATTTTGTCTGGCTCTTGCGCCACGTTGAACTAAACTCTCATCATCTGGGGACGCGCCTGTAGGAGTTACAGTTTTTCTCGAGGGTACGAAATAAGCAAAATCAAGGTTAAAAGTGGCTTACATTGAAATATAAAACGGTTAGATGTACAATTGCTGTTTCGAAATACTGAGTTTTAATTTATGTTACAATCGCGCACGGAATTTTAAGAGATGTTAAATTAAAATAGGTTGCAAAATCATCACATGGCATAGTGGGGAACCTAGAAAAGTGAGTTTACAACTTAGAAGATGTCCCCTTTATTGTTCAAGATGACGAAGTCAGTAGCTCATTCAGTTGCTTCAGAGCAGTTGTTCCCAAACTTCCTGGCTCTTTGTAAATCATATCGTAGCCTTTGTGTGAATTAGAAATCACAATTCACATTTATTCATAAGTAGAAAAATTTCGCTTACCTGTCAGACAGGCGGCTTTTCATTCTCCAGTTCTTGATTAAATAAAGCTGAAACCTGATTCATGGAATGGACTTGATGACATTAGTAAGTCAATTTATTTTTACGATGTCATATTACACACACACAAATAACAATGTGTATAGTATAATATCGCTTATTTAATTTTATTTACTTTCTATTTCAATCATTACATGATCAAGAGTGTGATTTTGATTCGGATGGTTGTTTATTAACTTCGCCCTGAGAAACAACACAAGGGCTATTGATGACGGACCTTATAATTTTGAGCCTCGGTCAAACGACGAAGACGGTACCTCTGAACTGGCAACTCCTTCTCCAAATTTCCACACTAACGGGAGGACTTGGAGCCTCGACAGATTGAAGGTGCATCAGCTCTGCAACACGGTAGGTGTAAAATGTCATCAGGACTCGAATCGACGACTCGACGAAAACAACACCGGTCAAGAGTCGGATACCATGACCACTAGGCTACACGATCAGATAGAGGTGGGGTGGGGGAGAGAACTGGGAACACAAAACAAACAAACGGAATACCTATCTCTTCTCTGGCAGGGGTTAAAAACGGTCCAGAACAGCAAAGAACTCGTTTCTATTGAAGCAGGGTAGTAAATGTTTTAAAATAACCTTTTGATCTTTCAGATGAACTGGTTCAAAAGAATTGGTTGTTCTTTTGATCCCCATCCCTAGGCACAACAACAGAAATTTGATAAACGTTTTGGGGAGGCACTGGACTACATAAACCTTTCCCTCCGCGTGCATCATTGCGACACGATAACAATTAATATTTAATCAACACCGATACTCCAAGCTATGCAACATTTTTTTTTTTGCGTCTTTTCAACACCTATGTGTGCGTGAGTTGTTTTAAAAAACACATTGTGCTTTGATATATAGTGTTTAATATACAAGGCAACCTTAACGTGGGCACAATCTCGGCAAATAACCTTTTCAATTATGTAGTATTTACGGCGCTCAGAGTCGGAGCGTGTCAGGTTTAGAGAGCAGGTCTCATGCCTGATAAAATAAACGCCTCTCATTTATTAAAAGCTTTGGTAAAATCAAATTAAATCGCGCCTTTTAAAAGCGAAGCCTCTCCTAAAGGCTCTTGAATACTTAACTTGGATTCGCGATTTCACTTTCCAATGGATTAAAATTTAACTTGTTTGCATTATTAATGGAGTTAAATGAATTGCAGTTCTCGGGAGTCGGGAAATATTTAATGAGTTTTTGAAATATCGATAGAAGAGATCTTGAGAGACATATATTTTTGATATCGCGACAAAGTGAAATTTTTAGATTTCTAGAAGCTCGCCTTTAGTCTCAAAATATTTTTAGTAGATAGATGTGAAATGCTTGCTAAGGTTTATTGTTAAAAGAATGTGCAGGAATTTTTTCTTCATTAGATTGAGGAAATAATCTATGTAAAATTTTGTTTCTATAAAGGACTTCATTAGATCTGAGATCCATCTATGGCTGAGTAGTTTTTTTCCTCCACTGAAGGATTCTCATTTTTTTTCCCGTAGCCGGTTTTTAAAAGACCCATCAACGGCTTTCCTTCTTTAGATAAGTACGAGAATCATGACCACGATGTACCCTGTGGCCGCGGTAGCCTAGTGGTCATGGCTTCGGATTCGTGGCCGGCGGTTTTCGTTCTGTCACGGGTTCCAGCCTTGGCCGCTAAAGACCCGCAGTGTAACCGGGACTGATGCACGTTAAACCTGTCGGGGCCCAAAGTCCTCCCAATGGCGTGGTGGGGAAGTTAGGAGAGGGGGTGCCGGCTCAGGTGTTGTCCTCGTCACTTGACCAAAGTTGAAAATTACGAGGTCCGTCGCCAATAGCCCTCGTGTTGCTACTAATGCGACGTAAATAAATACTGGACTAAACTAAACCGATATACCCTAGGAATCTTTTTTTCCCCACGGAGTTTATTTTCTTCGGTAAATACGGGAGACGCGCCTTCTGGATACCTTAGAAATCCGTCTCTATTTTCGACAATCCTTCTTGTTAACTAAAAATTTTAATTTCCTCTCTCTCTCTCTCTCTTCTCTCTCTATTGGACTTTCGCGCCACGAGTTCGATACATCAAGATCAATTGCTTACCGCGGTAAGATTTGTTCTTCGAGGATTGACATCTATGTTCAACAGGCATTCGACCTTCAATTTTCGTGCTTAAACAGATAAAGCTATGGTGACTTGGTTTGGTGAACATACGTAGGCGATCCTAATGCGCATGCGTGAGTTTTTCCTTGCCTGGGTGTCAATAATCGGTAAACCACTGATGAGTGTGGAAGCTTAAGAAGCATCGATGGATTTTTGTTATTGACAAAATAACAGAAACATTTGTACAATGCTACTGCATTAAATTTTGTGTTGGTGGTTTTCGATTAGAAACGAAACAGAAACTTACAAACGCATCTGAAAGGGACCAGAGGGAGTGCATCGATTGGGAGAAAGTGCGATGGCCCAACTACACTCCATCTCATAGGTTATCCATCACTGCTTCCGACAATGGATGGTGACCATAGTATCCGAGTGGTCATGAACACGATCTCTCACGGCCCCATTCATTGTTTCCTTTTAATCACGGATTTGTTTCCTGAATGCATTAAATTCTTAAAAGGCAGCGGGGCTGATGTATATTAAGTCCATTGAGGATCAAAGTCCTCGCGTTAGTGTGATGTAAGAATTAGGAGAAAGGGGAGCTGCGAGGTTCATTCATTAAGTCCTTAGAAAATCCAAGAGATGACACTCATAGTATTGAATTTGGTTGGTTTTTAGTAAGCATTATGACTCACTAGACAACTGTATTAAATCTCAGATACTCGAGTTCGTGATTCTTTATGACACCTTTGGTTCCTCAAAAATTATTCTTCTTAACTTTTCCGGCTCATGAGATCACCTTTGCCTTCTTTGGAACAGATTCACCAGAAGCAACCCATTGTTTTAATTGCTGCTTGGGTTTAGGCGCATAATGATAAATACAGGTCTCATAGACGGTGACAACTTGACGCGGCAGGAATCAAATTTTGACTGTGCAGCAAATGACTACCAAATAAAAACTAACTTATGAATCAATGTCAAATTTGTTTCGGCTTCGTTTAACAGATTGCAGCATCCAATGATAAAAACAATTTACCTTCATGATGCCATCTATCTTCAAATTCAAGTACGTTTTGAACCACCTACGTACCTTAGATATTTTTCACTGATCGTGGCTAAAAGTTAAAATGTACAATAGTCTTAACACTCGTGTTGTTTTTAAATGCGATTTATTAAGCGATCAATCCTTAACACAACAACGTTTCGAACTCATACAGCATGATTTTGGGTACAGTTCATAATTTACACATGATTTGTAGCACATTAGATCAAAGTTCGAAGTCTTGTGAACAGGGCGGTTTTATCTGTTAATATTAATCGAATTAATCTTAAGAAATAGAGAATCTTAATTAAATATAATGCGTGTGCATTTCTTTATTTCCTTATATAATTTGGTTACATATGTCTTTTATTTAGGACTTAATAAACTTTTACAACTGGGAATTAATTTAATATTAATAATTATTAGTAGTAATCATTCTTCCTGCGGGGGAATTTTTAAAATAAAACTCAGCATTCCAACTAACAAATCTTAAAGTTTTCAAATTGAAAAATAAAATTTGCAAAAGTCTACTTTTTGTGATCTTTTTTTACGAAAGAGCCAAATGTTCATTCCATATACCGTATGAGTACCGTTTCTTTTGTTTTGATAGATTTTTGAAGGAAGTAACCTAAGTTATTGCATTCTTGGCACACTAAAAAGGAAGTTTCACTGCATTGAATTTTCATTTATTTCACATTAGATACGCGAAGAGACAGATACATTGGGATAGAGGTGAACATGCATCCACTCGCTTCCGTAATTAAATCAGAAGAGGCAGAAACTTTCCCTGTTTGGAATTTAAATAAAAGGATTTATTCAGATCTCGTGGTATTACATTTAGGGATTTGTAATATTTTATCTGCAAACAAGAAGTCCAGAAAAGATTATTCCTACGGGTTTGTAACCGCAGGAGCTTTTTAAAATTATTTTGATTTCTGCCTTTTTCTATCGACTGTTATAAGCTCCATTCAAACTTTTTTCATTCGACCGAGCTCCATTCAAACTTTT
>BMAW01045577.1:1040717-1131137 GCA_019974015.1 Nephila pilipes
GCTCCATTCAAACTTTTTTCATTCGACCGAGCTCCATTCAAACTTTTGAATTAGTAAGAGTTTGGGAAGGGCTTCCTTTCCCCAAAAAATTGTGCGTGTGTGAAAGCTTTTAGTTCAATATAACACTCTCTTTTTCTGCTGATACCTTCAGCGTAAGACGCACAAATTTCACGCACTGTACTTTCGTCGTAGTTGAACAATATTTTATCATAAATAAATGGATGGATACTATCAGAATTTAATGAACATCATTAAAAGATTTATAAACGATTGCCCATTATTTATTCATGTCAATAATAACATCGTCAAGATATTACACACCACAAACATTGTCCTTGAAGGTGTTGTTCAATTACTACAAAAATATGTGAATGGGAAGATAATGCATAGCAAACATTTCAATAATAAATATACAAATTTTATTTAAGACAGTTACACAAAAATGATGTTCCTAAACAGAGATGCAAATTATACTTTTTTTCTTTTCTTTTTTTATACTTGCATTCATAAGAAAATATTACGCTAAACATAATTAATTGTGTACCTGAAGATAAAAACATGATACATCTTATACATGGTATCACATTATTAAACAGTATTAAAAATAGTGCTTAATGGTTTTTAAATCCTGTGAGATCTTATATTTCAGGAGGGGGCACGAACTCTATCTTTAAATACTCTTACTCTAGTATGATATTTAAAAAACGAATATATTTGTAATGAGTTGATCAATATACGTGTAGAAAATATTCGACATTTGACCTTACTTTGAACCTAAATACATTATGTTAGAATGGCAAGTCAACTGAATAACTGAACGCAAGACTATACAACGACCTATTAACTATTCAAAACTTCTATTACAATTCATGCGTTGCTCGAACATAACCCTGAGAGCGTTGCCATTCTCAGACATTAATGCAAAAGATAACTATCCATCTTAATTCACTCTCCAAGTTCAGAACTGAACTACTCTCGACAAAAGCCGTTTTCCATTACTCGTCATCGAATAACATCCAAGGGATTGTCGTCGCCTTAGCGCCCTGTTCCAGAATTCCACCCGCACCGCCCCTGGATCAGTCCCACCTTCCAACATACCCCCCTGGGCATCGTAGAAGTAAAGGTGGTGCTGCAAAATTATCCCTTTGGTCCCGGCGCTCTTAAACAATGGTCCTCCAGGGAACCTTCAACTCTTTCGCTCCTATCAGGCCCCGTGCCTCCCGAGTGGGCCGTTGCCCTAATTTACATACGGGCCTTTTCGGAGAGGATGGAGTTGGCTGAGGGGCCCCACGGGGCCCTTCTGTAAGAGGGGCGCTCTGAATTTGTGGATTGGGGCGCAGGGGCTTGGCGTAAATAATTGCTCCTTGGGATTCGCCCCGGTTGGCTCATAAATAGGTGGAATGAGTGAGGGATGGGGCGAGGTTCTTAAAGGGTTGGTGGAAGAATTTTTTTGTTATTATTCTTTGCTGTTTTTTGGTAGAAACGGGGTTCTTGATAATTATCGCTACCATGGTACGGGTGTTTTGTTTGTTTAAAACGGATTGATCTATAGGGAATTGACGGGGTCTAAATAAGTTATGGCTCAAGATTTTGGATGATGTAGATAATGTTAAGGGCTATGATAAAGGTTTCCCAATTTTCAGTTGGGTTTCTAATTTTTAGTTAACCGGGAAAAAGATAAAAGAAAAAAAGTGTTATTAATTATACATTTCTCTTGTACCGCAAAATTTGAAAAATAAAACCCCCATTTATTTTAAGCTTAGCTGTAATTTCCCTTCTCCCTAAGCTCCCTCTTTCTATAAAACCATTCAAAATTAAATTACATAAGATACAATCCTGATACTTTTATTTCTGTAATATATATATATATATATATATATATATTGTTGAATATTTTGTTAAAAGAATTAAATTTTGAAATATATTTTGACTTAAAATATCATACTCTAATATTTTTCTAGTTATTTTTTTCTTTCTCAATTATATATATATATTTAAATTAAAAATACTTCAAGTTTTAAAGAAAGGAGTATGTATTCAAAGTACAAAAAAATAATTATTATTTCATATATTTTTGTGCTTGGCTTTATTCTCATTTAATTCTAAAAATTTTTCTAAATTCAACAGGTTTTCTAATAATAAAAATAAAGTTCCTTTATAATTTTGATTTTCAACATTAATATATTATTTATTCATACTGCTACTCAAAAGATTTAAATAAAAGCATTTCCCCCTGTTTTGCTCAAAAATATTCTATTAGACTTTATTTAATTATTTTTTTTTACTGCAATTTCTTCTTCATATTTGTGCCAGAAGTCAAGAAATCTTAATGACATTCATCTTTTTAATGTCAATTTCCATCTAGTGGTTAAAAAGAATCTAAATTTAGAATAACATTTTTTGATGTAAAGGGAGAGACGAGAAAAATTAAGAATGTATATTTTTCACCGATGGTTTGGGTTTTGAGGGATGTAAAGCTGCGAAGGGTATTATTTCAACTTATGTTTGTGTTTGATTGATTGTTTTATTACCATCACGCTGAGAAGCAACACGAGGGCTATTGGTGACGGATCTCCTAATTTTGAACTTTGGTCAAGTGACGAGAGCGACACAAGAGCTGGCACTCAGCTCTTCTAACTTCCACACCATGCCTTCTGGAGGATTTGGAGTTTCATCAGATTTAACGTGCTGCACGACTGGATTTTAGTGACATCAAGACTCAAACCCACGACACGATGGAGGGGACGCTGGCCGGAAACGCGCGTTCTTGATCACTTGGCTGAAAAACAAGAAGGTTTTTGGAGAGAGATTTAGTAATTTGAGCTGTTCTCAAATAACGAGGATGACACTTGAGATGCAACCTTATTCTTCTAACTTTTATGTCTCACCACTGGAGGGCACAACGGGCTCTTCAGTTCTGTCGAACATGATGTTGTCCCCGTTATACCATAAGATGGGTCCTTTAATGGAAACAGGACTCGAACCTGCGGCTTGACTCCAGCATGGGCTGTCATGTACTTGCATAACAGATCACTTGATTATCATCGCTTTTCCACACAAAATTGCGGTGATTATCCAGTGGTCGTGATTTCGAGCTCATAGCCTGCTTTGTTTCCATCGAAACGTGGGATTGAGTCCTTAAGTCATCAAATACTCGTCATGTAGAGGGGGTTGATGCAAGATAAATCTGTTGAAGATCTGATCCAATCCTTACGTAGGAATGACGTGGGAGTTTGGAGAATGGAGTGCCAACTCAGGCGTCGACTTGACCGAGTTTTAAAATTACGAGGTCCATCGCCAGTAGCACTTGTGTTGCTTTCAAGTGCGATTTTAATAAACAGTCAATCCTTCAATTTGTCAGGGCTCTTGAAGAGAGTCGACGCATACCCCCTCTCCACTTCGGTAACTGGAGTTTTCTCGCCACTTTTACGCGATGGTTTTGCACCCCGGAGGAAATCAGTTGACCTAAAGTGACGGAGAGATTCGAAACCCTATCTGTCAGTTTGTAGAAAGCACATCGGGTCTTTGCAGTGCTCTTGATAACTAAATCAAAAGCGTATAGTTTAACTTCTGTCATATAGTTGTTGAAGAGAGCAGCCACACCTTCTTTCGGTAAGTGCGAGATTTAAGAACCAGAAGTACTCTGGTGAACTTTCCTCTTTCCAGTACATTTTATTGCCAATGATTAACACGCCTACGAGATGCTCTAGGGAACTTTCTTTGTTTTCAAATCGTTCTTGCCAGGTAGTCCTTAACTTTCTCCTACTTTCTCCAAGGAAGAAAAATTTGTGTACAATTTCCGTTTTGTTCCCTTAAGATAACGTATACAGTGACTCAAGGAAGTATTGGGGCAAAGCAAACTTTCAAGTATTTTTTTAAATCAAAATCTACTGTTTAATTTTAACAAAATGCTTTTCTTACATGTTAAATTGTGGGGTGGTTTATGAGTGCTGTCAGTGTTTGAAATCTTCATTTCATTGATGGAAAATTGGACATATTTGTATATTTAAATATTTGAAATAAAATTTGAAACGAAGCGTTCAAAAATATATAATTGACTTTTAAACTTTATCAGGATGACCCAAAACATAATGTTCATATTTGCAGACTTTAGACTTTGTATAACCATCCACATATAATCGAAACACCTGCACTGAGTCCAAATCTCAATCCTGTAGAGCCCATTTGAGATCATGTGGAAAATGGAGTCCATAAACTTAAAATTTCTAACAAAATCACCTTAGAGAAAGAATCATGACAGAATGGGAAAATATAGAAGGGAATGTTTTGTGAAAATCTGGGGAAACCAATGTCTATAAAAGACTGAATGTAGTCATAAAATGCAATGAAAACCCAATACATTATCAAGGGATATTATAGTTTTGGTAAGAAAGGTTATGTTAACGCTCCGAAATACTTTTTTAATCATTAATTTTAATTCGTATACAAGATGTGTGAATGTATAATTTTATAATTATTTAATTGTATTTTGAGCTAATTCTGAACTCTTTTTACCTGCTTTTATTTAACTTGCTAAGAATATATATGTATGTAAACTGCATATATGTATGTAAAAAATACATTTTTTTTTCCAGTTTAAAATTTGTATTGGAATTTTAATCCATTACCAATCATCCGACCAGGCTGAAATTTTACATACAAGTATAACTTTTAGGATAATATAATACTGTGGTATGTTCAAGCAGTAATGGATTTAGAAAGGGCTGGAAGGGGGGAGGGTAGCACTTAATTTTGTCCAATTAGTTTTGGTTTCACATGCTAAAAATTACCCTTTCCTAGTCTTAAGTTTCAAGATTAAAAAGAATTAAATAAATATAAGTAAAAACATTTTTAAATCTAGCTTTTATTCAAAGATGGACTAAAAGAAATTAAAATAATTTTTTAAATATAATGTAATATTTTGTGTACAATATCTTGAGGGGGGGGTATAACTACTTTTTTTGATTTCATATATAAGTAAGTAGCTATGGGGATACTTAATTTATATCGGTCATTACCTAGATATCTTAATTACAGGCCTCAAGCTCATATAAAATTATATATTATTTTGCATTTAAAAATTATTTTTACATATTTTAATCAATTTGAAAATAAAAACTTGATTTAAAAATATTTTTTACCTTGTATTTATTTGATTTTATTTTGTCATCAAGTATGACACGTATGACTGATTGATTGGTTGACAAATTTCGAAACATGATCAAATGACCTAGATTGTGAAAATTTATTAACGTCGCATTCAAAAGCAAACACGAGGGCTATTAGCGACGAGCATCGTAATTTCGATCCCAGATCTGGTGACAAGGATTACACCAGAGTTTCACCTCACTCTCCAAACTTCCACACAACGCCACAGGAGGACTTGGGACCTCGACGTATTTCCAGTGCTACAAGACATGCAAAGTCATTGCTTGTAAACGTCGGACTGAGAAACAGCTCGGGCTATTGGCAAAGGACCTCATAATTGTGAGCCTCGTTCATGTGACGAAGACGACGCCTTAGCTGGAACCTCCCTCTCCTGAATTTCACACCATGACAACGGGAGGACTTTGAGCCACGACACATTTAACGTGCACCAGCCCCGGCAACACGACGGGTCTTTAGTGGCACCAAGGCTCGAACCCATGACTCGACGAAAAACGCCAATGGCAAGTTCGCAACCATGACCACTAGGCTGCAACGGCCATAGGTATGATACGTAAGAAAACATTTTGTCAAAATTAATTACTTTATTATTTTTTTTTTCAAAAAATATTTGAAGTTTGTTTTGCCCCAATACACATTTTGAACCAATATAACATTTGCAGCAATTATTTATATAAACTTGAATACTATTAAATTAACGAGAGATCGGTGCGAGTTTAGGTATTACACACATGATCCTAGCTCCAATGAAACCTCTCTTCAGCCTTTCTTGAAGCCTGCAAAAAATATACAAAAGTGTTCTTATACAAAACACTACAAGATACAAACTGGACACGCACCCTTTAGCCCACTCCTGAGTTATAGACCTTAATACCTTAATCCTCTTCTCTCTTGGCCTCGAGAAAAATTGTCAGCGGGGATTAGATACAAATCGTCCCTCAGCGAAACGAAATGGAACTGGCCTAACCCTCCTGATAGGGTCTATTACCACTTGTGTTAAGTAAACAAATAACCCTAGAATATTCCGGGTTATATACAACCAGGGGAGAGACAGACACTCTAGTACGTGCAGAGGTATTTTACTGAGCTATAGGTAAGGATGCTATCCTTCCAACTGCTCCCTTGTTGCTGATTTTTCCACGTCTTTGGGGACGAATATCCTGTGCCAAGAGCCAAGGATAAATATATGTCGGGAAAGAAAAAAAAGTCTGAAAAGACGTTTAGTAAGTTCTTTGCAAATGTTTTATGTATTTTGGTTGAAGAAATACCGCGGCTCAATGGTGATTTTTTTTCCTTCTTTTTTGTGGGAGATATTTTATATGGAACGAGCCTGGGTTGGTTCGTTGCAAGGTTTCGGAGCAGCTTTAGGGTAAACAGGAAGTTCAAACAGTTAGTCTGAAGGGTTTCTTTTCAATGAAGGAGTGGTTGTTAGTTTGCGAGAAGTCTAGAGGGGATTCGCAAAGATGCGTTCGATTTGGGTAAGACGTCTTGTGATGATCGTCAGAAAATGATGCGATTTTTGGTACTCTTTAGTCACAGGGGTGTATATTATTATTTTTATTTTTTATTCTTGTATTTTTTTTCCAGTAACTAGCACAGTGGAACTTTTTTATTTCCCTTTCGCTTTTCATAAAGCTTCATTTTGGATTTATTTTCAGTCACGAATTTTCCCCAATTTTAAATATGCCGGTGGCTTAAATGTCCTTCAAAGAATGGCTGAAGGGAACAAAATGTAATATTAATCAACAGAATAAATGTTTGAAAAAACTAAAACAAGACAAAAAAGAACTTCGCTTTAAATTGTCGCAAGTTCACCTCTGTAAAATCTCGAAAATATGAAGTACTCCGTCTATACATTAAAAAAAAAATCTTAAATTCATCAGGGGATACAGTTGAGATTAAAGACATGTTTATTTTTAGAAATTTGTACCAGAGTGGGCTTTAGCGCAATTTTCTCTTCAACTAACCTCGGGAACTTTTCCGTTTGAGTTGTTTAAATTGAAACCTCTCCCAACAAGTGAAACATGATTCTCGTAGATTAGATTGAAGTTGTGAAATCCAGTGAATAGAATGGTTAAATTACATATATAATTGATTTATTAACGTCGCATCTAGAAGCAACATGAAGTATATTGGCAATGGACTTGATAATTTAAAACCTCAGTCAAATGACGAGGACGACAGATGAGTTAGAAGCTCGCTCTCCAAACTTCGACTCCACACCAACGGGAGGAATTGAGACTTCGACCAAATTTTAAGTGTATCAATCCCGCACCCGACGGGTCTTCAGTGGTATCAGGGCTCGAACCCACGACTCGAAGAAAACAATGCCGTTCGCGACCATGACCATTAGGCTATTGCGGCCACCAAAGAATAATGAAGGTTTCAGCGAAATTACATTTTCTTTCCGAATTTTAAAATATTTTTGAAGGACCGGAAAATTCACCAGCGAATCATAAAAATGTTTTTAAAATCTGTAGGAAACATGTTATTCCGCGGAAACATTTTATTTTTTGCTGTTTTAAATGTTTCCTCCCCATTCAAATAGATATAATAGTTCAAATTTGAGGATGAAAGTAATAATTCCACAGGATAAACATTATGTTCAAGAAAGGAGCCTTGAAAGACATCTCTTTCGTTCTGCCAACGATGTGAAAGTTGCCGTTAAAGTCTAGTGTCAACAGGAACCGAAATTCTTCTCCGACGGTTTTGCCCGACTACTCTTGTTTTGGCGCAAATACGTGGAAAGATATGGGAAGTGTATCAAAAAGTGAATAGTGCACTACATAGAGGTTACATGTAACTTTCAGGTACAATAACAATTATGAAAACTGAATTACAAATAAAAAAAAAAGCTGTGGACATGGAGGAATTACTTTTCAATCAAACGTACTAGCTTTAAAACAAAAATTAGCGTTCAAAAATTATCGCTAAGTTTACGATAATTTATCTTAAGTTTAAAATTCTAAAAAAATTAGCAATGAAGGTTCCTCCCTCTCGAAAACATATACAATAATTTAAAATGTCTTAAACATATATTTGATTTAAATAATTTCAAGAACTCTTAAATGATAATTGCACTTAATTTAATATTTGCATCGGTTATATGTATTCCTGAGTTTTAAATCTCGAACATTTTTGAGGTATAAGCTAACATTTTTTATACAAATGGCATATTAAAGTTTTCTCTTCTATTAGCCATCTGAATTCGTCAAATAAATGTATTTGAAATATAATTCATCTCAACTATCCCCTTATTGAGTTAAATTAAGTTTCAAGTCGTTATCGTAAAGTTTTTAATTATTTCTAAGAAATAGCCGAGATATCTGAATAAAATGTATTCCGCGTACCAATTGACTCTTAGTACATAATGTTACAAATTGCAATTATTTATGTTAATTTATTTCGTTTGGTTTGGTATGTTCAAGTAACTGCAAGTATGGAGAAAAAGGAATAGTCCGATCTGCTGAATTCTACAAGTATGGTCTTCGACATGTCAAGAAATGGCGAAGGAAATGTATAATTTTGAATGGTGACTATGTAGAGAAGTCTTAAGAATAATAATTAAAATTAACTTTTTATCTTGAATTTTTTAAGTAATAATTATATCCAGGGATAATAATTCAACTTTACGATATTGCGGACTACTTGAATCTATGGTTTCCTGAAACCAAACAAATCAACATCTGTGTGTGTCAATAACTTTGATTTACAACATTATGTACATAAGAATAAATTTTATCCAGATTTCTAGAAATAATTTAAATTTTACGATATCTACACGTATATTTTTAATTAGTTTCTCCAATCTTTTTTTGTTGTTTGTGCGGAACTTACTAAAAGTTCATGCGAAAGATCAAAATATACAGAAAATTTATATTGGAAAGCAACTTGCCTATGAAGTTTCGGAAATTTCCATAAACATCGCGAAAAAAACACCCAGACGAATCACAAAAACAATCATAACAATACTTTCCGTAATCAGATGGAATAATTAGTAAACAGACGGAAACTTTTATGTTTTATTCTTCCCAATGTAGTTTATATCGTTCCAATAAATACAACAGTCTAGATTTGAGTGAATAATTAGAAATTCCAACATTATGTTCGCGAAATCAGAATGCGTGATAGACGGAAGCCTTAAATACGAGAGGCAAATAAATAAATGAACAATAAACTGCAGTAAACAAACCCATTCCTATTATTCAGTGGTACATTTAGAAATTATTGTAAATATATGACTAGAAAAAAAATATTAAGATCAAGTTTGTCATTTCAAACTTTATTTTTTTTATTCTAGACATAATCACCAAAACATACGAGACTATTTGTCACTGAAAGCTGTCGAAGCTTGTAAAGAAATACTCATTATCGCCTGATATGTCACTTGCAAAGTGTCCCTATTATTTTTAAATCAAATTCATGGAAGTCACACTCATCGCTGACATGGATAGTCAACACTTGGCGATCAGTTGGCAAGCTATTAAATCGATTGGCTCTTTTTTATGGCTCTTAATTGACCCCTTCGGACACCGATTGAAAACTCACTAAATCTTCACCGACAATTCGAGTGTCATTCAATTACACTATCACTGAAAATCATCACGTCTTTGCGGTGTCATTACATTTGTACATTGGTTTGGACAAATCGTTTCTGCTATTAGATATACAGCTTCCGTCACCAAGACCCTAATAGACCTCTTATTTCCCAATGAGGATAGTTATTATTGTATATTTCCCCCCTATATCACACAGGTAGCTGTAGGAATGTAACTCTACACTCTTATTTTTTGCGTTTTTGTTTTTGAATCTTCGAAAAGGTGGGTGCCGCGAGTGAAGCTGGGCTGCAAGGTGGAGGATTTTGACGTGTTCTTGTCATTAACCTTTTCACACACAAAAAAATGCACGATGGTTGATGATTCGGAGGATTTGACAAGCGACAATTATCGTCTTTTTAAACCCTTCCTGCCAATCGGTGCTAGATTCGAGATACGTTAATTGGTCTCTGCTTTTTTTTTTTATTCCTCATCATGATTCCTTTTTTATTTATCGCCGAAATCAGTTTGATGGCGGATATCTTTTTTGGATGCAATATTCAGCCTGTTCTGTTTTGCTCTTGTTGTTTTTTTATGCTCCATCTTTTAAACTTGATAAACACAAGACGGAAAGATGAAGCAGGATGTTGGATTTGGTTACACCTGGAGCTACGATGATTCAACGTCTTGCTGTCGATATGAAAGATTAATGATTAAATTATGATTATTGGAGAGAATTGGATCGTTGTGCTTGGGAAGAGATATTTTGGAATAATAATATAAATTTGGAGAGCTATTAAGCAAATAGGGATTTTAAAAATGGGAGGCCTCCGAATTTATTTGGCACATACAGAGATCTGTATTCAGACAGTTCTTAAATTTAGATTCTATCTTATAATGAATATTCCCTCCCCCCTCTAATTGCGTCGTAATCGTAATTTTGGGAAGAATAATACGGAAGATATTTGAGTTATTGCAGGTAATGCTAAACTACGTAATTATATGGAAAAAACTTTTAAAATAATAATAACCATCATAGAATTTTTGCTCTAAGTGCTGAAGCAAAAAATATTCTGAAGATGAGAAAAATTATAAGTTATGAGTATATAACAGGTCAATTGAAAAGTCACCGGCCTACCATAGTAAAACACATTTCAGTCATAGGGCTTTCAGTCCTCGCGTCGGAGTTGTGTGGAAGTTAAAAGAGTGGAATATTATCCTCGTCACACACACGACTCTGTATCAAAATTACGAGTTTTGTCACCACTAATTTCGTGTTGCTTCTAAATGAGGAAGCGTTGGTAGACCAGTAGTTATGGTTGATAGCTCGCGACTGGCGTTGCTTCTGTTGAGGCGTGGTTCAAGTCCTGACCCACGTTCAAATGAAAATGGTTTCTGCTGCTCATTGACAAAAACAGCTTGCGCTCACTTTTGTCGACAAAGGAGGTTTCGTCAGGATCCTGAAATATATTGTAATAATATTCAAATTAACGTTGCGGATGAAATTAAACTTTAGGATTCATCTTTGACAAAAAACTCACGTTTCGCTCTCATATTTTACAACTTCGGAAACGATGTGAAAAATCTATGAATATTTCAAAAGTTTTAGCACATAACTCTTGGTTTCTGACCGTATCTGTCATTACGTTTATATCATTATTTAATCTTGTATACGTATGTTGAAATTTAAACAACGGCTGAGAGATTTACGGTTCCGCCAGAAAATCTGTAGCCATACTTCTTTACGACTATGTGCTGAAGCCATACGAACATCACCAATTCTGAGTCTATATGTTGATTGCTTCGAACCATCATTAGACTTGAAGCGGTGGGTGACGCACTCCCGGGATACCCTAGCGATCCTTCTCTATTTTCGACCCTCCTTCTTGTCAACCACTTTTTCCTTTTCAACTTCATGTCCAGACCATAGTTTAGTCTTGTTTGGCGCAGAATAGCCGTGTCTGGCTCTTGCGCCAATAAACTTTACATTTACTCACTCACTCACTAGACTTGAAGCGGTAATATTTGTCCCTGTCCCTTAAATATCATTTTAGAATTACGTTATCACTAACAATTGTATCATTTTCAAATAAAAGTTTATTTTTAGATAGGTTTCATGTCGCCAGAGGGGCCGCGGTAGCCTAGTGGACAAGGTCGTGGATAACGGCTGGCGGTTTTCGTTCAGTCGCGGGTTCGATCCTTGGCCACCAAAGACTTTGCCGTGTAGCCGGGGCTGATGCACGTTAAATCTGTTCGGGGCCCAAAGTCCTCCCGTTGGCGTGGTGTGGATGTTAGGAGAGGGGGGTGCCAGCTCAGGTGTCGTCCTCGTCACTTGACCGTGGTTCAAAATTACGAGGTCCGTCGCCAATAGCCCTCGTGTTGCTTCTAGTGCGACGTTAATAAAAACTAAACTAAAAAAATTCATGTCGCCAGAAAACTATCCACACTTATCTCATTCTGTTAAACTTCATCCAACCTATTCTGTCTTCGCAGCGGAGATTTCAGCAATTCACAAAGCTTTAGACAGCTTGTCTTATCGACATGAGGTGAATTGTTTTCACCGATTCCATGAGTGCGTTACTGTCCTTAGTTAAATCATTCAAGTCACTCATCGCAAAACGCGATTACTTAAACGCTTAAAATAATTTATTACCTGAAGTCTCAAAACTCATACAACTGATTTTTTTGTTGGATATCTTCCCACGTAGGCATCGAGGGAAATGAAACGGTTGATATTGCTACTAAACCGGCAACTGATGAAACATCTCCCATCATTCCATATAACTATATCATAAAATGCATTAACCCTTTCGCTACCGGAGGGAGAAAAACGAAGTGCTTCTCTGGGCCCGTGGTTTCTTACCGCGGAGTGTCATTCTGTGCCCATACGATTTTAGATACTAAGCCTAATTCGTGAAAAAAATTCTTTTAAAATCAGCTATTCATTAAAAAAAAATTGGTATTTACATATCTTATTTAAAATGCATTAAACTTAATATATACATAAGAAAAAAGGATTTAATCGAAAATTGAATGTTTTATACATAAAATTACATAAAAAATCATACTTTTAAGAATTTTAACGTTTATTTATACTTTTTATGAATTCCTGTTTAAGAATTGCAAATTTTAATTCATTTTAAGAAATGTTTGGCGCAGCATAGCCTACCTTGGCTCTTGCGCCATAAAACCTCACAGTCACTCACTCACTCACACTCACATACTTTTAAGAAAATACAAAATATATTTACATATGTTACATAAATTTCATGGTGTAATGATGTACCATTACATGGAATATATAGATATAAAAGATAAATCTTATTTTGCTGTATGGTATATTTATAAAAAAAAAATCAATGCATAGTACAACGTCACATGTCTTACACAAATATTTTGACGCTTCACGTAAGATTTTGAGCAAAGGGCACATTTTAGTCCTTTTTTTGTTTACTTTAATGTCAATGTACATATTTGGATTATTTTCGCTAACATTACTGTCAGATTCATTCATTATTTAGCAAATATCAGTATCAGATAAATACTTTCTTTTCGTCATGATTGTCGCTACAAATAAAAACCGACTGAATGAAATGAACAGTTGAGAGCATCTGCTACCTAAAGCCTTAAACCCCATAAAGGGCCATAAATTATCCTTTGAACTTCTAAGAAGCAAGAAGAAAGAAAAAAGTAAACTGAAAGCAAGTGCACGCTTTAAATCAGGTCATTACTTTTAAAGAACCGCTCTGCACAATATGTGTTTCTAACAATAAACCCCTTTCCCACTTCTCCTGATACCCAGAAGTGAAATCCAAGCCCATATAACCAAGGTCAACATTCCAAATAACCTATCTATATATATTTCGTGGTAATGTAACACCATCTAGTAATTTTAAAAAAATCAAATAAAACGTTCTCTTTAAGTGTATCACTATTGATACGCTGGTCTGCAGAAGGCATTCCGGAGGGTATCTATTGTAATACGCTGGGCACAGGAGAGCCACCGGGAGCGTATCAAATGTGATACGCTGGTAGTGAACGGGTTAAGTCGGCTATTTGTAATCATTGGCAAGATCAATAAAACCTTGAAGTAAATAATAAACGAAATCAAGTTAAGCCCATCATCTCTTATTAGAAATCATTTTCATGTAGAAGACAAGTCGTGATTTTAACTCGTTTACGAATTGGACATACGAGAATTACACATAAACACCTCTTTCTGGAGAAGGAACCCCCTATACGTTACCATTGTGTTTGCCCTCTTACTTTGCGACACATTTTGACCGAATGCTTTGCTTTTAACTCTGTTCGTTTCAAACATTTCAAATCTTTTAATATTTCTTTAATTGACTTGCTTGAGAAAAATCTCCAACCAGATGCATTTCAATTTTTAAATGAGGATAGTTTCACTTCCTTCATACAATTTTATTTTACCCTATACGTTTTTTAATATATTGAGATTGAATCTTAAATTGCTTTAGCTTAAAAAAAATTTATATGTTAACCTTCTGCTTAGCACATTATGTCCCTTGAGGATTCAATGTCAGAAATTTCACACAACCAACCGCAGAGTCCCGAAACTACGAAGGACCCACCGTGTAGAAAGGCTGATGCAAGTGAAATTTTTCAAGGCTCCAAGTCCACCGGTTGGTGTGGAAGTTTGGAGAGGGAGATATTAGGTCAGGTGCGGTCCTCGCCACTTAATCAAGGCTCAAAAATTTGAGGTCCATCGCCAACAGCCCTTGTGTTGCTTCTATGTGCGACGTTAATAAAATAATCAATCATGGATAAAGTAAATTTTGCAAAAAGTGTTCCTAAAAAACCACATTTTAACTCATTCACGGACAGTACGGTTATAGCCGTCCAATATTTATCCCATCCGTAGGTCCTACCTTTACGATTATTTTCCTTAATAAATAAAAGACGACTTGAGCAGTCACAATATTATGTTTAAATATGGGAAAATACAAATAAACTCTTGTATCAGGTTACTTGTCAGTGCTAAAAAAGGAATCCAAAAAGGAGCATTTTAAAATTGTCCATGAACGTGTTAACGTGTTTAAAACGCAAATACATATGTTTTTTTTCCTATGACATAACACTAGTGTTAACAAATTTAAAATGCAATTTTCAATCGTTCTAGTTGTAAAATTATCATATATATCTAGGGAACCAGTGAAGCGCCCTCTATTTTTTAACAAAAAAAAATAGAGGGTGCTTCACTTCAAATAAAAAATACATATATAGAAAATCTGAAGCATTTTAGAGTCTCAGTTACGTTAATAATGTACTGTTGGACGTCTTTAACTCGCGGTAGTCGGTTTCCATGGTTACTAAACCACGAGTTTCCAAATTAATGTAAATTGAGTAATAATATAAATTCCGACATCGATAAGAGTTTTCTAAGTTATATTTACGTTTTTTCAACAGTTATCTTTAATAACCAACGAAATTACTTATATTATAAAAAAAATCTTTCTAATTAAAAATTATTGAACGTGCAGCTAATCTCGTTGACCACAAGATTTTGAAGAAAATCTCTCACAAAAAAAAAAGTCTAAATAGAACATTTTATTTTCCAAGAAAAGGTGACTCATATCCAATCCAAACATTTAAATCAACAAAATTATTAAAAAAAAAAAAAAAAATGCATAAAATTGGTCGACCCTCGTTCAGCCCAAAACATTCAAAAGATGCGACTCAAAGATAACTTTTTGTTCATTTTCGCTTATTTGAATTTTTCTTTTCTCTCTTTTGTGACTAAAGTCCCCATCTGCACTTTATGATCAAAGGACTTTTGGTTTCGTAAAATATACCTGCCCTACTCCTACGCTTCTTTTTTACTTGTTTTCAGGAGCGTGAGCATTGTCTGACTTATTTCTTTCTCGTGTTTCTAATTTCTCTCGTTCGAAGTATAAATTTGCTATAGAAAATTGGAACTCCATGGCATGTTTATCACACGATATAGAAAATAGAAAAGGGGTGGGGAAGTAATAATGCCTGAACTTAACAGAAAGTCTTGACGTTATTTGACAAAAAGATTAATTTCAATCTCATAAAAAGAGAGCCATAGTAAAACAGCAAGTAAAGAGGGCTCAAGAGTTAACAAACCGTAAAGTACTGGGATCTGACTGCAACAGTGTATTTCGTAACCTAAATAATTGTTCTGACTATTTTACATAAAGTAATCGAAGAAACGAGACAAGATACCACAACAAAAAAATTCAATAATTGTATCATATCGCGAGACTTTTGTCTTCTCTTTTTTGATTGTGTATACAACATTTTAATTCACAGTTATCAATTAAAACCGAAATAGATTCGATCCAATTTTTTTTCACCTCATTATATTCGCTTTTGGCATTCAATTCACCTATCATTCCCACAATGGCACCGAAAACAGAATTAGACATTCCTTACGGGAAAAAAATACGAAACAAACAGCCGTGAAAAAAACACTTCTCTCGCATCGTTGCGCCGAAAGCAACAAGGAAACACAGCACCATCCTAATAGAAACCACCTCACAGCTTGTAACTTTTTAAAAATAGTGCAGAAATTTGTTTTGCCCTTGCAATCTTGAAGGTTTTTCATTTCCTGGGGTTGAAGAGGGTGGGAAGGGTTGTTGTTCTGTTTGAAATCCCCCTCCTCCCTCCTTTTTCAATCGCACAATGGTCCACGATAGAAAATAAGACGAAAAATATGGCCTCGGAGGCCATACTTTAATGAGCTCGGGGCCTGGGGACCCCCAAAGGGGCATTACTTTGCATGAATTAGTCTCAGGCAATGAGGTGCAGCTCTTAGCCAATAAGAACCATGCGCGCTTGGTGAAGAAAAATAATGGTAGGGGTCGTTAGCAAATGGAAGATTGTTTGCATGCAGGGTCACTGCAATTTTTACTTCAAATATTCCTTTTGAGAGAAATTGAACGTTTCGTGATTTTCATTTGAATAAATTTTAAAATTTAACGGAGCTTCTACAAGTTTTTTAGAGTCAAACTATTTTTAAATAGAATTAAATGCCGCAGATTGGATTAACATCGTTTTACAGTATAACAGTTAATTCCACTGTACTACAAATTGTGTTGTGTACTCTACTGTTTTGCAGTTAATGCAGCAATAAGAACAAAATGTATAGCATTATGCTGCAGTTAATCCTATAGATTTAAGATTTAATTGTACTGCACTATCGTTAGAGTATTACAGTCTTGCAGATTTTACCATACACTACCATTATACAATTTGACATCAGTATAATTTAAGCTATTAAATGAATACTCTGATGTCGCTCCCTATCCAGATATTGGGTAAAAAGGAAAGATTTAATTCGAAAAACTTATACGGATAATTAATGGTTATACATTTATGTAATAACGTAGATAAAATCAAAGGCTGATTAGTTGGTTTTATTAACGTTGTACTAGAAGCAGCCCGAGGGTTATTGGTAACGGACCCCGCAATTCTGAACCTCAGTCAAGTGACGACGACATCTGAGCTGGTATCCCCTTCTCCTAACTTCCACATCACGAGGACTTTGGGCCTTGACAGATTTAACGTGCACCATCCCCGGCTACACGGCGGGTCTTTAGTGGTACCAAAACTCGATGCGACGACAACCGCCGGCCGAGAATCCGCGACCATAACCACCAGGCTACCACGGCCAGTATAAAATCAAAGAATCGCAGATATAGTAAGTTTGAAGAACTTATGGCTGTCATCGTGTTATGTTGAAGCATAAGCTTTGGAATTTTTTCCCGATAAAAATGCTCTTGGATATTAATTATTTATTCTGATACTTCATTATATCTTTTAGATATCAGCGTATTTTATATTACTCGTTTCTATCCGAATCAATCCCTTTTTCCTGTTATAAAATGTGTTCCATATTTCGTCTCTTATACTATAATGCTAAATGGCTTTCAAACTTCTCGTATTCGTGGGAAAATGACGTGTTTTTGGAATGTTCCTAAATTAAAGAATACTGCATCATAAGCAATTGTATGTGTTGCAACATTTGCGACGTTATAACACATATAAATATGAAAATTGGAACAATTTTCAGCCTGGAAATGTGTTCGAAATTTCAGTAGCGTTCTTCGACGTTAGGCGAAGACAACCTCAAATAGTACAATAAACTAATTTTTTCTTCTTATTTTATCAGTGTGAGACAGATTTTTAAAATAAATTTTTTTAAGTTGTTTATAGAATTTTCTTTCGGTTTTGAGTCGAGGGAAACTGGTTGGTATGCAAAGCTTCATACCAAACGCGTCTGTGTCTCATCCTTCTAAAAACAATTGTATCGTTGGGTTGATGTTCTTTCAAATTCTTCGCTTTGGCAGGGCGTGGAAGTTAAGAGAGTGAGATGTTAGCTTATTTGTTGCCCTCTCGTTTGACTGTTATTCAAAATTACGAATTCCATTGCACATAATCCTGGTATTGATCCTAGTACGATAATAATAAAGGTACTTATCGAAACTTATAAGAAATGAAAAAAAAATGTTGGTTGGGAAATTAAGTGTTTACGATCATCACTAATATATATCCTTGTCACTCGACTTAAAAATATATTAATCCATATAAATTTATAATAAACATAAAATAAACAATAAATATAAAATAATTAAATAAATAAATAATATAATTAAATAAATAAATAATTTAATATAAACATAAATAATAAATAAGTAATTATAAAATAAATATAAGCAATGAATAAATAAACATAAATAATAAATAAATATAAAATAAGCATAAATGATAAATAAATATAAAATAAGCATAAACGATAAATAAATATAAAATAAACATAAATAATAATTCAATAATTATAAAATGAACATAAATACTAAATAAATATATAAAATAAACATAAATAATAAATAAATACATATAAATAAACATAAATAATAAATAAATACATATAAAATAAACATAAATAACAAATAAATAATGAGCATGAAATAAATAAGTAGTAAATAAACATAAAATAAATTACATGTAAACGAACATAAAATAAATAATAAATATATGAACATAAAAAAGTAAATAATAAATAAATAAACATAAAAAAGTAAATAATAAATAAATGAACATAAAAAAGTAATTAATAAATAAATAACAAGTAAATAAATATAAAATAAATAACAAGTAAACAAATAAAAATAACTAAATATATATAAATTAAGATAAACAAATGTAAATAAATATAATTGTAAATAAATAAATATTCATTACCTGATACTTGTAAAGCTATACTTCAGGTGGGACATCGAGTTGATCCAGACACTGCCTAAAATCGTCTGCTGGTATGTTATCATAAATCGTCTTGATACCATCAATTTATCCTTTTAGATTCTATAACCGCTTTGGAAATAAAAAGTAATTTTACAGTGCCAAGCCCCGATAAGTACGGTGGGGTAGTAGAGCGCAATTACATTTTTTTGAGTAAAACGCCTATGAATAACACTACGATGTTCTTTTGTCCTTTGTCGAACAGCAAGAACCAATTTTTGTTTACATTCAAGTCTGGACGTTCACCGCAATGAGTCTCAACAGCCAATACACCTCCTGTAGAACTCAGGACTCATTGTTTCCTCAAGGAACCAATCCCAAGTGGGTTACAGAGAAATTTCCTCACCTTTGGCAATTCTGAGTCTCAGTGTTTCATCCTCCTAAACGCCCTTCCTATAATCTCAAACCACAAACCTAATCCCTACAATCACTAACTACATAAAAAATTCAATCGAGACAAACAATATATATATATATATATATATGCCATGCAGACACAGGCGCTGTTCTTTCGTCAAGGCTTGGATAATATCAATGGTTAAAAATATTTCAGAATTTTGTGACATGTCTCGTAATGCTGATCAAGTGGTGAGGACAAAAACGAATATTTTAGTGCCGTAGAGAAGACTTAAGCGCTGATAGATTTAATGTGTATCAGCTTCGCTACAAGATGGTCGAGAGACCCGAAACCGCTACCCATCGATTGCTTTTCATTACTTTACTATTCTGCTTACTTTGGTTTCAAATTGGTACCCTTTGGGAACACCTTATTTGGGTAAGTACAGTAATCATGACCCGAGATACCCTAGTGATCTTTCTCTTTCCTGTGGGGATTACTGTCTTTGGTAAACGCAGGGCATGCGTCCCCGGGATACTTTAACCATCCTTTTCTATCTTCAACTCATTCTCTTGTCAACCAATTTTTACGTTATTTTCCCATTTTGCTTCATTTTTCTGATGTCTAGACTACAATTATACTTTGTTTGGCGCAACATAGCATCATTTCCCTTTTGAATCATTAGCTTCATCTGTAACGCCCTCACTCAAATCTGTACTGTAAAACATACCAAATGTGTACCTGTGAATCAAAACTAATCATTCAACTTTGGTGGAGAGGTTAAGGAATAATAAAAGAATACAATTTCGAATAGTTAAAGAATGTGCGCAAACGAACGAATGACGTTGTAGAGGGTAGTGTGTATCCACAGCTATCGTTCATGTGCAAAGCTCTATGACAAGTGTAACCGATCGTAATCGGAGATTGTGAATTCGCCGATGTAGAGGGTGCTCCTGATTACTCTAGCGATCCTGCACTATTTTAGACCCTATTTCTTGTCAATCAAATTTTCCTTTCTTCCAAACGTCTAGACCATAGTTACACCTTGTTTGACCTAACATAGACACCTCTGGCACTTGAGCTATTAAAATCTATGATTCGTTCATTTGCAGAAGTAAAATGGATCGGTAATTGTACAATGAAATTGAAGATATACAGCTTCACATTGATAACTGTGCGACATTGGATTATTTGCCAATGACAATAATGTTACAGGAAGATGCCGACTGACAGTTTCAGACGAGGGAGCTATCTCACACTCTGTCGAAACATGGGCATTGTTCACCACTTTGTTTCGTACTCTGTCGAGCAGATACTGAATGAGAAATTTTTATAATCTTTTAATTTGCAAGCAGTGAAACTCGAAGCCATAATACCGAATTTGACCACAATACCGAATTACAACTTCTGGGAAGCCACAATACCGAATTATAACTTTTGCGAAGCCACAATACCGAATTACAACTTCTGCGAAGCCACGATACCGAATTTTCCCTCTCAGGGGCTTACCTTCGTTAGGTACGAATTGCCTTTATAATCTTCTTTATTCTCTTATTACCTTCTTTACTCTTTCATTTTTTCTTTTAGAGTTATTACCTTCTTTATATTAAAATTATGAGAACCCTCACGTTGCTTCTTAGTGCGACGCCAATGAAACAATCAGTCAATAAAAATTTTAAAGTGAGAATTAAATTCAAGTGTCTTGACTGATTCCACTGTAGATCAGTCGAGTTGAAAGGAATTCCATAGATCTCATATGTCGTGGTGCGGAAATCAGAAGAGGGAGATACCGGCTTAATTGGTGATCGCCCACAGAGACTTGTGTTTTTTTAGTACGCAATCATAATCCTGAACAAGCATAGTGGTCTTCCCCCCCCCCCCACGAGTTTTATTGTTTTTGGTAAACTCTTGTGTCATAAACCTATGCTTTCCCTTTCTATGCTTTCACTATCTCGAATTGCGAACGGCTGCTCTTGTCAGACATCTTTAAGCTTGAAATAAAGTTGGGTAATAAGAATCAACCTCTACAAAGTCTTATGTTCGTTAGCGCGCAAAACTTTTCTAATATGTAATAACATTTTTTTTTTCGTTATCTCTAACTAAATTAGAAAATTAGTTCCGATACTCCTTGTAGATAATGTAGAATAAATGTGAAATATAGTTACTGCCTAATCAAAGAGACTTAGTAACAGATCAGAGTGAAATAATTCTGAAACTTAGTGATAATAGAGCCCCCCTCCCCCATATGACCTTTTGTTGTTTAAAGCATCATGCTTGGAACATGTTAATTTCTTTTACAAGGAATAAACCACGCTGTGATAGTCGATTAGTCATTGTCATGGCCATATTCCTTCAGTCGAGCGATGGTGCCACTAAATACTCATCGTATTGCACGTCTTGGATGCTTGGAGAGAAGGAAACAAGATCAGGTATCATTATCGTCACTTGTCTGAGGTTCATAATTACGTTCTTCGTCAATAGTCCTCGTGTTGTTTATAAATATGGATGCTAATAAAAATCAATCAAGAAATTAAGATAACTGAAATAAAGTATATAATTTCTTGAATCAATTTCGTAATTAACTTTTAATCCATCATATAGCGACAGGCAATTTCTGCGAATTAATGTTCATTAATAATAATATATTAAATTTAAATTCGTTGATTGCGATGAATATCAAATTTCTCACGAATATTTATTTATTTTTACTGCAGATGTGAGTGAGTGACTGTGAGTTTTTATGGCGCAAGAGCCAAGGTAGGCTATGCTACTGATTACTAACACATTACTACTGATGTGTTAATAATAAACTCCTACAAATGTTAACGGAAAACAGGATGCTCAGAAAGCGGATCAAGAAAGAAATAATACCAGAATAAATTTAAATTAAATGTTAATAAACAATTAATTAAACACGAAGAATAGTAATTAAATTGAATATGAAAGATTTCTTTCCGAGAATTCTTATTCACAAGGCTGAAATAGGCAGAAAATGTTAATACCAACCGAATATATTTTATTGATGGTTTAGTTTATTCAAGTTCTTATTAATGTCGCACTACAAGCAACACGAGGGCTATTGGCGACGGACCTCGTAATTTTGAATACATTTTATAAAATACCTCTATGAAGATTTATCATTTCATCATAATACCGTGCAGAATATAATCATTCATATGTAATTAAAACATATCTTTTACACAATAGTTTACGCCTGGATCGTTTGAATTTAACTGTGGGACTTTCAACGGGCCCCCCTACCTGCGAAGCCGGCCTAAAGCCTGAATCAATAAAGCTGTGAGGAAACTTGAAAGTTCTTAGTTTGAATTTAAGCTAAATGAGAACTATTTATAATATTTATTGAAAAATCGACTCTTCATCAGATAACATAGGTAGAAAGAAGGTTTAATAAATTGTTTAGGAGGAACACGCCGACTTGCAAATTTTAAAAGAAAATTTCTGATTCTTCAAAAGAAGCTACCTCGAAGAAGACGTAGAGATACATTTTCTAACAATATTTCTAATTAAAATAAAAGCCTATCAAAAGCACAATAAATTGCCTGCAATAGCATATACCTAGCAACCTATAGTAAAAGCCTGTAACAATGCTGATAAAATTGATGGTTGCTGTAACCCAATGGTCAAGATTGCAAATTTCCTAATCTGTAATGTGCAGCTGAAGTAGTGTCATGAGCTCAAATTCTGCTTATCCGAAATCTGATTTTTTGAATAATTAGTGGCATGTGAATGTGATGCTTTGGTGTCATTTTCTTTATTTGTGGTTAAAAATTGAAAGACCCTTTTTGTGGTTCAAAATTGAAAGACCTTCTTTTTTTGTGGTTCAAAATTGAAATACCTTCTTTTTTTTGTGGTTCAAAATTGAAAGACCTTCTTTTTTGTGGTTCAAAATTGAAGGACCTTCTTTATTTGTGGTTCAAATTTCAAAGATTTCCTTTACTGAGGCTCAAAAATGAAAGGCATTATTCATTCATGGTTCAAAATTCAATAACCTATATTTGTGGCTCAAAATTGAAAAGCCTTCTTTATTTGTTTAAAATTAAGAGAATTTTTTTTTAAATTTGTGAGTCAAAATTAAGAATTCTTGGTCTTAGACAGAATTGTGATTTCATGGCCTGATACCACTAGAATTTCACAATGTCATGGGTAGAATCGAATCGGAGGAAATTACATTTGCAACACTTTGATTTAAATTTCAGCCTCAAACTCTCCATGGAATGTGAAACTTTAAATAATGATCCACTCAAACTCGGTTCAAAATTCAAAACCTATAAACCATATTCGTTATGGTTCAAAATGATAAAACTCTTCACCAATAGCCTGTTTTTAATACTTCAGTTTAGAGTGATTGCTTGATTGGCTTGCTAAAGTGTTGCTAGGAGCAACGCTAAGGATATTAGTGGGGGACCTTTCTACTTTGTGCCATAGACGTTTAATTTAGTTTAGTTTTTATTAACGTCGCACTAGAAGCAACAAGAGGGCTATTGGTGAAAGACCTCTTAATTTTGAACCACGGTCAAGTGACGAGGACGACACCTGAGTTGGCACCCCCTTCCTAACATCCACACCACACCAACGGGAGGACTTTGGACCCCGACAGATTTAACGTGCATCAGCCCCGGCTACACAGTGGGTCTTTGGTGGTCAAGGATCGAACACGCGACTGAACGAAAACCACGGGCCATGAATCCGAAACCTTGACCACTAGGCTACCGCTGCCTGTGTCATAGTCGAGTGACATAGACGACTGTTATGTTGACATCCCCTTTTCCAAACTGCTACACAACTCAAAGAAGACTTTGAGTATCGGCGTATTTAACACGCTTAAGTCACATTATGCGACATTCTTTGGTAGAAAAAAAGTCAAGCCAGCAAACCATTGGTTATGAGTTTGTTATACACAACCAACCAGGCTTTGGCTGTCCATTTATTGTAGTGAGACTCTCGGTTATTATAATGTAGAAAGTGGGAAGTTAGAAAGGGATGTATCAGCGAGAGGTCATATCCTTATCACTTGAATATGGTTAAAAATTATACGGTTCCTTATACAAATCTTTGTGTTGCTTTAGTTTGAACTTAATAATCGAAGCACAACAACCTAATCAATTAAGTCTTAAAATAGAAGAACATTAAGAAAATTTCGAATCTTGAACTCCTCATAGCTTAAGGAGTGTTAAATTATAATAATATGCCCCACCCCTCAAAGAATAAACCCTTTTAATTCTTCTATTTTAATTCGAATAATTGTTTTCCTTTCTGAAAATACGCTTCATCGAAAAAAAATTTTCTCGTGTAATGTAATAATTTTTTTAGTTCCAAATAGAAATGAGCATTTTATTTTCGAGGGTTTTTTTTATTATAGCAATTTTTAATTATAAATCTGCCATTGATGTTTCGAAACCTCCTCGTAAATTTAAGAGGTGTACTGTTGTGGTTTGTTGCGTAATTTATGGAATACAAATATGTGTGGACTTTGCTTGACCGAAAATCATCCACAATTTGTAGGTCACAATCCCTTCGATAAACCCCCCGATCACATCCCATCATCCCGGACCGAAAACTCCATCTCCGTTTTTGGTTCACCACCCCCAAGAGGTGTACCGCGAAAGGCGTTTTCAGCGGCTTCGACATCCGAGTCGTGGTCCCCAGGGGCCAACCCCCCAGGAACACACTCCACTCCTGGACTTCTGCAAAAGCAGCGCGACGACCCACAAGAAAGAGAGGAAAATGCAAAATGAGCTCCCACGGCCCCGAGGGATCGGGCCAGGATTAAAGGCCGGAATGGATGAGGAAGCCAGGGCTAAAGAAAATAGGAGAAGGGGCTATGCAAATGAAAGCACTCCCTGGCGACGCTGTGCAGCATGAAAGATTTATGTAGAATAGGAAAGATGGAATCGATTCTCTGCCTTCTCCTCCACCCCCTCCCTTCTCTCTGAACTCTTCCTCCGGAAAAGTTCTCGATGGTATTAAAAGGGGGCTTTAGTTTCTTCTTACACGTTTCTTCGACTTGGAGATGATGCGTTTTTTTTCTTTGTTCCTCCCCTTTTTCCTGAGGAAGGAGGGATGTTTTTAAGATGGGATTTTAGGGGAAAGGATAAAATGAAGGATACTTAAAGACATGTCGAAAGAAAGCTTTGGGAGTGAGGGATTGGTAAGTTGGATATGATTAAGATAACTAGTGAGTTCTTTTTATTCTTTACTTCCTTAACTGTTAGGAGCCGTGGTAGTCCAATGGTGATTTTGATTTCGTGTTCATGAACTAAGAACTAAATCCTTCAGGGGCTTGCTTTCAAAAGGTAAGTACGAGAATTATGACCGGAGGCGATCTTTTTCCTTCCCATATCTTTAGTAAACAAGGGTGACTTAGCGCCAGCGATCTTTCTCTATTTTCGACCTTCCTTTTTTTCAACCAATTTTCCAATTTCTTCCTTGCACTCAGGGGCTTACCTTCTTCTGGTAAATACGAAGATAGGGATCTTTCTCCCGGAGATCATCTTAGGGATCTCTTTCCGGTCCAATGGGGTTTACATACTTTTGTATGCACAAGTGACTCTCCTCCCTGAATACCCGAGCGATCATTCTCCTTGTCAACAAGTTTTTATCCTTTTACCATTTTTTCCAACGTCTCCATCACAGGTACATCATCTTTGGACCAGAATGGTTGCTTCTGGCTCTTTCGCCATTAAACTCCACCCTGACTCACCCAGTCTTTTTTCGAACGTCTAGATCACAAATACACATTGCATGGTGCCCCATAGCTATATTTGTCTCTCGCGCTATAAAACTTAACTATTACTCACTCTTTTTCTTCCGTCTAGACTCCAGTTTAATTAAATGTTTGGCTTTTGCACCATACCTAGCTAACTCACTCACTCACTACATTACTTTAAAAATAGCACTAAGTTTTGCCCCTAGTGCAAAAAGTAGAACTAGGGGCAAAATTACGACCTGCGTAATTTTGAACAATGATCAAGTGACGAGGATGATACTTGAGCTGGAAACTAATATTTCCACACCGCACTAGCATGTGGAGTTAAAGCTCTGATAAGTCCTTTGGTTAAGATCGTGAGTTTGAGAATGGTGATATTTAGGTTGAGTCGAAAGTTCGAGTACCGATTCTGCAAAGACTATTTCGCGTGGAACAATAGATTCAGCTGTAATTTAAATAGATCTAATGTTGGTATGAAAGTAAGAAGAGTATACGGAGGTACCAGCTCAGGTGTTTTCCTCGTCACTTGATAGTAGTTCAAATTGAGAGGAATGTCAGCCGTAATTTTTATATAACTGCAGAGTTATTGAAATTCAGAGCAAACTTTTCAAATTATTTTGTAATGTAATTATAATAGTAGGTTATAGGGTAAAAACTTGTTTCGTTTCAGTAAGTCGTTAAGTCCACTTTCGGTTAATTATGGAATAAAAGGAGCTATTGCATGTTAAATTAGACTCTGACAGTAATGTACAAGGTACCTCGAGGTACGAAATAGTAATGTATGAGGGTGGTCCAAAAAGTACTTATTTTTTGTAGACAAATAGCTTTGCTAAGGTAAGGGTGGTCCTTCTATTGTGTGTTGTCATAAGTTGAATGGAATTTTTGTAGTAGCCTTCTGGTCATGGTTGCGAATTCGAGGCCTGCATCATTTCGTCGATTCATGGGCTCGAATCCTGTCGCAAATTGAGATCCGACATTTTTTTCCGTTGCTGATACACGTTAAATCTGGTCGAAGTTCCAAGTCCTCCCTTGGCGTTGTGCGGAAGTTTGGAGATGGAAGTGCCAGCTCAGATGCCATTCTCGTCACTCGACTGAGGTTCAAAATTACAAAGTCCGTGATCTTCAGAAGCTTACTTTCTTTCGGTTATGTACGGGCATCACTCACCCGATGCACTTTAGTAATGTTTTTCTTTCCCATGGGATTTAATGTCTTCGGTAAACACGGGTGATGCGTTCTCAAGTTGCCCTAGTGATCATTGCCGTTGACACACTCCTTGTCTTCCAATTTTTGTCTTTTTTGCATTTTTTTTCAATCGTCTAGATTTCAGTTCAATATTATTTAATGGCGCAAGAACACAGACTTATCTGGCTCTTGCGCCATTAAACTTCATCATCACTTACTCACACGACGAATTCTGTCATCAAATCCCTCGTGTTGCTTCTAAGTGTCACGTTAACAAGCAATCAGTCCATCAAAAATCTGTTGAATGGCGCACTGGTTCCATTTGCTGCCAAATCAAAATTTCATCGATACCTTGCCGTGTGGTAGATAGACATTTTGCATCGAGGTGTCACGCCAATGAAATTTGAATTCATTTCTTACACCGAAAGCTAAACAACAATAAAATCAATGGGTTGTTTCCGATGAATCTGCTCCAAAGAAGACAAATAACTACAGTTTCATTAGCCTGAAAAGTTATGGCGACCACTTTATGAGACGCAAAAGTTGTCCAACGCATGACTTCTTAGATTGTTGGTTGGTTTTATTAACGTCGCTCTAGTAGCAACACGAGGGCTGTTGCTGATGGACCTCGTAATCTTGAACCTCGATCAAATGACGAGGACAAATGACAAACTCGCATTAAACTTTCGACATTTCCATGACGAATTTGACGTGTATCTTTATTTTAAAATAATCTTCATTTAAAAGTAAGTTTTGAAAACCTCCCAGCTTGTACTGAGAATGTTTATTTTTAAAGGAAGTTTACCACTAACTGTTTTGCAAAAGAAAGGACTTCATTAAATTCTTCAAGAAAGGACGCTCAAGGATATGTCTTAAAAATAAGAAGAATTAAAGAGAGTGACTTTTCTTATTGGCGCTTTCTTTATCTTCCAATTACCACAATTGTGAAGATGTCATAATCTAACAAAAATCAACGAAATCATGACTAATATAGTGAAAGGGAATGAAATTAGAGTTGATATGAACGATAAAGATTTTGTTCCTGCTATTCTTTAATTGGTACTCTTTTAAAACGACAAACTGGTTTGCATCTTAGTAATAGATTCGTCTTTACTGAATTAAAGTCTATTCAACATCTTTAATTTACAATTTTGAGAGAGATTGATTTGTGTTATAAAAATATGATAATAAACGATGTAAATAAAAATTCATCCGGATTATCTTTGGGAAATGTATAATAGAAATAAAGACGAGAAAATAGCTATAGAATTTTAGGATAATCAACATCATCTTATTTTCTTTTTATTTAAAATTCGCCTGCAACATTTTGAGGATTGATTCTCGTAACCCCCGCCGCAAAAAGTAAGTAAATTTTCTTCTACTGTTTTTTTTTTTTTTTTTTTTTTTTTTGATTTTACCTGCTCAGTTGATTCATTTATAAGTATTGCTATTTATTTAGGTTGTGAATGCATAATGTTAAAGAACGGTACCAGACAATGGAGCACTTTTTACGTTAAAAAGGCGCTCGGATATTGATTTTATATTCTGACTTCTCTATCCTTTAGAGAGCGACATATTTTATCATACTTCGGATTTCTATCCGAATCAATTTCTTTTATTCTTCAGGTGTAAAATATGTTTCATATGTTTCGTCTCTTTTTCTGTAATGCCAAATGACCTTAACTCCACGTATTCTTATAAAAATTGTGTATGTTTGCAATGTTCCTAAATCTTAAGAATATTGCATCATAAATGGATGTATGTGTTACAACGTCGAAAACTTGTATGAAAACTGGAGCAATTTTTTGCCTGGATATATGAAAGACGTTTCTATCAAGAACTTTAACATTAAGAGAAAACCACCTTAACCAAATTTATATATAATTCGGACCAGATTCTTTCCTTTGTAATTTTTTTTACAGTGGATAATCGGTATTGTAAGATAATACGCGGATAAGCGGATGTAGTAATGCCCCCCCCCCCCTAATAAGCCACATACTGGACCAGACATTTTGTCCCTTAAATAGAAGTGTTCCTTATTCAGAAGGTACATACTAATGAAATTTAAAATTTAATTGTAAAAGTAATTTAATTAGAAATTCAGGTTGTTTCAAGCTTTAAATAAATGATTTGTAAGTGACATAGTCACAGGTGTGTTTATTTGAAAATGAAGACTCTTAATTAAAAAAGTTTAATTAATGCAGAAATGCATGAAAGGAATAACAGAGTTTTGTGTGTACGAGAAATTGGCTGAAAATAATCTGTTAAACGGATTTGTATGAAAACCTGAGGATGGCAAGCATTTTTTTCCTACATGGATTTTAGAGTCACTGATGATCTTAAATCCTTCATTGTCACCAGCAGTTGTTATAAATTTTTTAATTGTTGGCTCTTCTTTTACTTCTTCTCTGCTTTCCAAGATATTTTTGTTAAAGCTCACGTCATCAATTACAGTTGAAATAAAAGATTTTATATCGTCATATGTGTCTTCAATATAGTTTTCATCGAATTGAAAATATTCTTGCATTTGTTTTAATTAACGTCGCACTAGAAGCAACACGAAGGCTATTGGTGACGGACCTCGTAATTTTAGTCTCGGTCATGTGACGAGGACGATACCTGAGCTGGCACCCCTTCTCCTAACTTCCACACCACGCCATTGGGAGGACTTTGGGCCCCGACAGGTTTAACGTACATCAGCCCCGCTACACGGCGAGTATTTAGCTGCCAAGGATCGAACCCGCGATTGAACGAAAACCGCCGGCCACAAATCCGAAGCCATGACCACTAGGCTACCGCGGCCACATTCTAGTATTTGAGTACTGTCATAGATTTGGACATGTTCAACCAATTCATTTTCATCCGTAGTATTTTCACTGAGGTTACTCGAAACTGGAATTTCGAAAGCTGCTTTCTTAAAACACTTGCTTCCCATTAGTCCCTCTCTTGGATTGCCTTACAACTTGCTGACTCTGTTTTCTTCCCCATTCTGAGAACTGTAGCAAGAGTAACTGGATTTTGAGTTCAATGAATAGGAAATATTTTATTTGCACCACAACTTGCTTTGCATCAATGTATTGTTCCCCTTATCCCTACTAAAATGCGGTTTTCAGAAGAAAGGTATTAACTTTTCATTTTATTATTTCCTTGTTTTAAAACTATCTTTCACTGAGCACTCCCTATTAATAGGGACCGGGACCAACATAATTGTCCCTTAAACAAAAGTGTCTCTTATTCGGAGATGTCCCTTTACAGGATGTACTACTGTAATTCATTTCAGTAATTTTAGCAGCATATTGGTTAGAATATTCTTAAAAAAGTATATATGAAGACATCAAAAATATTTGAAAAAATTTATCGACAAGTATGTTGTTGATGAAATTTTGAAAGAAAAAAAAAATTAAAACAATATAATGCCATCTTAGTTTTGTGAAACCTTCATTTATTATGAAAAAATAATAAAAATGAGACTAATAATTATAATTTTCTTTTATTTTTTAATACACTTAATCACAACGAATGAATCTGAATAATTTCATTAAGTTGTAATTTTCAATGACATAAAATTAACGAGAACATTTAACAATTTTCCTGCTAAGAAGTAATTTTATAGAACTTAAACTATTTATGTATTAGTTTAAATTTTAATTTTTTTTAATAATTTATATATATATATATATATATATATATATATATATATATATATATATAATGTTTTCGACTTCCAACAATTCCTTTTATTTTATTTTTGACATTTAGAAAGATTTAAGAAAACCAATACTTGACTGTGCGCAGAATTCTGAATTACAACATTGATTACATTTTACAAAAAAGCATTGTTATATAGTACAAAAATATTCAGTTTTGAAGTTATACATACTTTTTAAGAAAATTAGAAGAATAAATGTTTTTTTTATACAATTATTATTAGAATTATGAAACTATAAGAAAAAAAATTCGATAAAAATTCTTATAAAATTTTTCTGTTATTAATTTTTAAGAAATTTATGTATGTCACAAAAAATAGCTTTGAACATACGTTTAAAATTTTAAATCAATACATAAATAGTCTCTGTGAAATTCTGTACGCAAGCTAAAATATATATTTTTTAATTTTGAGAAAAATAAAGTTAATGTTGAAGAATAAAAAAAAGTGCGGTTTAGCATTTTCTCGTTTTGGCAGAATCTTTAAACTTTTGGACTAAAACGTTCAGAAAAGATGGAGATTTAAAGTACACGTACACACACACGCACGCACGCACGCACGCACACACATGCACATACACACGCACACATGCACATACACACGCACACACACATGTACACACATATGCGCACACATGTATGTATATTTCAAAGTATCGAAAATTTTGAAGTTTAAAGATCCTTAGACCTGTGTTAAGTTGAAAAATACGAATAAAGTGCTTTTTATTACAGTTCCTTAAAAAGTATTGGGAACATGTTCTTATACTTGAAGCACTGTGATGATCATTATATTTTTTTTTTCCAATATGTTCTAAAGATTGAAAATATAGGTAAGTTTTTTTTACATATTTTTCCTGCAGGTGCTGCGTTTTGCGTATCTACTGAATAACAGTAATCAACATTGTAATAAAAATAATTATTATAATCATACGGTAAGGGCTATTAGTTAATACTTTAATGTGTCAGAAATTAATTTGGCTGGAATTAAACGGAAAAATACCAACAAAAATTGTTATTTATCACCGTTCATCAAAAAAGAAAAATTTTTTTCGACATTGTCCGGATTTCGCAAGCACTATTGAACATTTAATTTTTTTTTTTCAGTTTTGTTCGGAAGATTGAAAACATAGATAACTTTCCTTCTAACGTTCTACGTCTCTTTATGCACGTAGAACGTTTTACAAATTTACTGACTAGTAGGAATTAATAACTACACTGTAATAAAAGTAATTATTATAACTACACGCGATAAATGTAATTTGCTTAAACGAGACGATGTCTTCTCTTTTTTTTTTTTCTATGCGTCTTACTTTGCATAAATTGTTCCGAAGTGAAAACAAGTCACTGGCAGTGTTCGAATTCAATAACATCATTAACTCGTCTGGTATTCATCGTGGAATTTGTTTGCACTTCGTCGTTAGTCCTACTGCACGATCAAAAATTTCCATCGTTCATGTAGAACGTGAATGAATACCAAAAAAAAAAATCATTATGTTTAGAAAAGAGCTTAAACAGAACTGTGTAAATCACACACACATTCTTAAAGATGAATGCTTAAGTTCTTAAAGTTATAAATATGCATGATTTTTGTGGTATTCTTTGAGGACCTTTAATATATTCTAACGAAAACGAATTCCAGGAACCTATTTTGCTTTTTAAATTTCGCCATCTTTATTCTTAAAGAACATTCTAACTTAAGAACTTTTTTTTTGTTGTTCTTTAATTTTTGTGGCGTGACATTGGCAGGGTGCCGTTGCAGCACTTAAGAACAGAATGACTCGTTCTTAAACAAGCTGCGAAAATAATTCCCCAATTATCACTGTCACGAAACGCAATGACTCAAGTTCTTTCAACTTTGACACTCGTTTGAGAAACGGCACGGCGGGAAAAATTACCACCATTTTTCTAAGAGCCCCTTTTTTTTATTCTGCCGACCGACTTGGAAACTGTTGCCACTCAAGAGTGAATTCGTGGTTTACAATTTTCGGAATTGGAGTGCTCTGTTGGATTTTCTGGATATTCTTTCCCAAGTTACAAGAGTTCTGTTTGTTTTCTTTACTTTTTTCCATTGTGTTCTTAAAAGCATATCAAGTTATTATGATTTTCTATGACAATGTTTTTCAAAGCTTTGGACAGGTTGTCTAATTCACAGAAATACCAGTAACTTAACAAGATATTGTCACTATTTTTAAAAAGTCACAATTTTCTTCTTTAAAGTTTAACAAATGTATAGAATGTTAGTACTTATGGAACAAACTTAGTTACATATTTTATAAATAAATACAGAATCTTTTCGACTGAATTTCTTTCTAACTATCAGGTCGTAAGCAGGGCCGGACTGAACCGCGGAAATAGCTCTGGTGATTTGACTAGACCGGTCCCCAAATTATCTTTAAGTAGGACCAGAATGGCACAAAATATTAAAGAATTTCCGATACAATATTTTTTAATAGTTTGATGAATCAAACAACGACACAATATTAAAAAATAAATGGAATCGATATATGCATAACAATTTAAGAGCGATTTATGAAATTTAATGCAGATAATAAAACAATGAAATATAATAAAATATATTTACAAAATAATTACTTCAAGAGTAAATCTCGCAAGGAATAACTGTTATTTACAATGTTAAATAAAATGTCGAAATACCAGAATATATTTCTCAGAATTCATCATTATAAATGTCTCAAAAGGTTCTTGGGATACCAAGTTCCTTAATCTATTCAAATAAATTTCAACTTCGAAAATAAACATTCGCATGTAGCTTGAGAGATGGATAGAGTTAATATAACACATCACTCAGTAACTCTCCTTCAAGAGTGATGCATTCATTCCAACGCTCCTCTGACTTTTCAATACCTTTTTTGCAGAACGATTTGTCTTTGTTCTCAAAATAGGCCTCAGTTTCGGCAACCACTTCTTTATTTGAACCAAATTTCTTTCCACGTAGAATCTTTTTATTGTCTCAAAAATGTTAGTAGTCACTAGGAGCCAGATATGGAGAGTACGGTGGCTGAAGAAGAATTCGAAGCGTAATTCATTCAATTTAACCATCATTTTCATCGACTTGTGACATGAGGCACTTTCTGGATGGAAAGCACTTTTTTCTTTTGCATGTGAGGCCATTTTCCCCCTTCATTTCTACACCAAATCTATCCAAAAATGCCATGTAATATCGCTATTGATAGTTTTACCTTTCTAAAGATAGTCGATGCGAAAAATATCACGCACTTAAAATACGGATGCCATAACCTTCCTAGCTGACTTTTGAGTTTTGGGTCGCTTTGGTGGACTTTGACTAGCTACTGTCCACTCAGCTGATGTTCTTTCCGATTCAGGTGCATAGCAGATAATCCATGTTTCCTCTATTGTTATATACCGACACAAGAAATCCTTTTTTATCTCGCTTGAACAGCTTTAAACAGCACTCTGAATTGTCGACGCATTGTTGTTTCTGGTTCGATGTGAACAAACGCGGAACCCATTTTGAGAACAACTTACACATGCTCAAATTTTCGTGTAAAATTGGAAACATAATACCTTCTGATTCCTTTGAGGCTTCAGCTATCTTACGCAGCTTTACTTTACGCTCCTACAAGCAATTTTGTGGATCTTTTTCATGTTTTCCGAAACAACTACAATTTTTGGCGACCAGAGCGATCAGCATCATCGGTGTTTGTACTACCGCGTTTAAATTCAGCATACCAGTCAATAACAGGTGTTTCCCTGGTACAGAGTCTCTCCATAGCGCTTATAAAGCCACTGTTTGGCTTCAGCAACATTTTTCCCGATCAAAAAACAATGTTTAATCAACACATGAAACTCTTCTTTTTATCCATTGTCTTGAAAGTTACAAAACTGAGGCCACTAAAACCTCTGTAACCTGTAAGAGAATTATCAGAAAGTTCATGCAAATCCGACAAATATCGTTTGAAGGAAGATACTATCTAGAAATCATAAGGGTCAATCAAGTGTGTTGCCATATATGTGTGAGACCGGAGATTTATGGAGAGGAATTTTATATCTTTGTATATGTGCCTTTTCTAGATTGGAGTAAGCATCAAAGTATAAATTATATTTGTGCAAAACTTAATTTCAACATAAAATACGATTTCTACACGTGTGTTGTCCTCGTGAATTATATTCGACATCTTCATTGCTTTCAGGATTAATAGTAGTGATGTCTTCATCATCTTTTTTGGTGTTTGGCAGGGTCAATAACATACTTTCCTATTTCCTAGTGAAGTTCAATTGTTCGTTTTTGAGAACTTCTATTTCAACCTCTGGATAAAATGCTTGTAGTCTATCGTATATATTTGAAGAACTTCAGACTAATTTCATCGGTAACTTAGAGAAGTTTTCCGGGCGGAAATATTCGAAACAATTGTACAGTTCTTTGGGACACGTAAATCTTGACTGGAGTCAAGCATCAAACGTTGATAACTTTTAACCGTTGAACTAAAACGTTGATGACGTTTTAACATGACATTGATAACTTTATCGAGCATTACATTGTATACATTAATTCTGAATTTGACTTCATAAGAGGTAGGTGACTCGTGAAGTACTTCATTACGAAAAGTTTTTTCTTGTTCGTTTTTTTCAAAATCGGTGTATCGGTTTCAACTTGGAACTGGGATGATTTTTTCACGAAATTGTTCATTAATTTGACTCACAGAATTATTTTTCTTTAACCATATCAAAACTTCTAGAAATTTCTTTCAATGAAAAAATAGTATCTTCAAATTTTAAGCATGCTTGCATAAAATACAAGTCAGTGGTTTCAAGATATTTTGAAAGGTGTTAGGTTAATCTAAATATCTCTTGAAATATCTTTGAAATTAAAATACTTTCGTACTAAAGGAAACCATTCAGATAAGTATGTGCTTCATAGCGGATATCCGCATTGAAATTGTTGGAATTCGCAATTTCGTACAAAGCTTGACACAATTCCAAATATACCCCTAAAGATTTGTCAAGTACTTTAAAAAGTGCTTTATCTTTAGCACATGATCTTGTTTCGCCGAAAATATTCACAAAAGCGGAAGATGAAGTCAATTTCCATACGAGATTCGTAGGAGAGTATGAGTATCGCATAAAAGCCCTACTTCATTTACTAAACCAAATAAAGATGTAAGAGATATTGTTAGTTTTGTAATTTCTCCAATCGACAAATTTAATGCATGTACGTAGTACACAACATGAATTTGTTTCGGAGAACCTTTAGAAAGTCACCATTGTGAAACCATTATATTGTCTTTGCAGCTCGGGGAATACAGCTCGCATCGGAAAGTTATTGAGCTAGTATAGAACTCGGCGATAGAGAACAAGAGTCGAGTACCACGTAGACATCAGTGCAAGCAGGATTCTAGTACCTTGTAAATGGCCTTAGAGAACTCTGGTTAATTGCGTTGAGAGAACGATGAATCTTCTGGTTCGAAGTGTCGTCTACTCATCCTGAATGAACACAGCACGTCCATCGACGGTGAAAAGAAAATCCGGAGGGAATTCACGTTGAATAGTAGCCGGAGGACAATAATCGGATCATAAAGGCAAATCTCCTTTTCTTCCGCTGTGTTCCTCTGTTAGATATTCGGGTATAAATACCCAATACCACAGGATTACGGGCAAAACATATTGCATATTTGCACTTAGAGAAATAAGTTATTCTAAGGTAAATTATTCATGGCAAGATGAGAATGTTGCAAGAGGTACGAGGAGGGCCGCCACAACTATTTCTTTCTTGACATTTCGTAGCCGCGGTAGACTGTTTGTTATGATCCCGGACTCACGGCCAACGATGTTTTCGTCGAGAACTCGCCGTATACCGGGGCTAATGCACATTAAATCTGTAGGGATCTTAAGTTAGTTTAATGTGGAAGTTTGGAGAGTGAAGTGTCAGTTCACACACACACACACACACACACACACACAGAGAGAGAGAGAGATGTCGTCCTCGTCATTTGACCGAGGCTCACAATAAGAAATCAAATTCTTGATTTCTTGTATTCGTAAGTTAAGGAAATGCTGTCGTGATATTAATTTTCTATTTTGATGTAAATGTCGTAAAATGAATATGAACTTAATTTTCTTTAAAAATTTAATATCGATGACATAAAAACTAATTTTAACATTGATTGATTGATTTTATTTACGTCACCCTAGAAGCAACACGAGGGCTATTGGTGACGGATCTCATAATTTTGAGTCTCGGTCAAGCGACGAGGACGAATCCTGAGTTGGTACCTATCTCTCCAAAGTTCTACACCACGTCAACTAGAGAATTTCGAAAGGTTAACGTGCATCAGCCCCGCTAAACAAGGTCTTTTGTGGCATCAAGGCTCGAACCAGCTACTCGTCGAAAACAGCCAGTTGCGGGTTCGTAACCATAATCAGTAGGCTATACCATGGTTAAATTCTTAACATAAATATTTTTGAATCTCTTAGAATGCTAATGTAGTGAGAAACTGACGAACTTCAATTTAAAAAGCTTTGCGATAGGAATATAATGGTAAATAACGACATGGGGAAAATCACTTTACTGTGGAATTTTCGATAAAAGCTTCTTGTTTACTTTTAGCTTCTTTTTATTAAAAAAAAAAAAAAAGAAACATGAAGCTCTTGAAAATTTTTTTTAATACTTAGGGATATTTTATGCTCCTTTTTAACGAAAAAAAAACAAGTCAATATTTATTTTAAAAATAAGAATGCGGCACAATTTAAATTTGGAAAATATTTTTCATTTTGTCAGATAAAAAATATTTTCTTAACGTTGTTAAAATTCAAAAATTAAATATGTTTTTATAGTAATTTTTTTAAGTAGATTGCTCTGAATAAAAAAAAGGATTTTTTTTTTTTTAAAAAAATTCGATAATGAGTTTGAACTTCACTAGAAAATTAATGTGGTAACTTATCTATCCTGTTAAAATCTGCAAAAAGATAATATGAATCAGAATTTTTGAAATAGATATAATTTTTTCTTTTATTATCAAAAGTGAAATGTTATAGGAAGCAAGTTAACAGGATCAGACTTCCACTTAAGTAAATTTTCAAAAATGGTATTGATTGTAGCAGATAATTTTTTTTATCCTGTTTAAGCGATGACAAATTCTGAAATTCTTCGTTTTCTGTGTTTAACATGGTTATTACAAAATGATTCAAAAGAGTTGTTAGACTAAAACACAGTTCATTAAAATTCAATTTGTCGAAGTCGATTACTACTATTGGAATAAAATATTGAAACAAATACTGAAACGTACTAGTTGTAATGAGTCAAACATCAACCATTTTCAGTAGTTGCACGATTTACACTAAGCTAATACTACAATTCCAAAGATGCCCTCAGAGCTTTAGATAAATACAGGCATCACTTGCCCGAGGCCCCCCTAGTCATCTTTTCTATAGGGTTTACTGTCTGTAGTAAACACAGTTGACGCCCCCCCCCACACACCGAGATGTCTTAGTGATTCTTCTCTATGATTTCGATTCTACTCCTTGTCAACTCATTTTTTTTTATCTTTTTTTTTTTGAAGCTTCTAGATCACAGTTACATCTAATTTGGAGATTCATAACCATATGTGGCTTTTTTGGCTTCCCCCCCATTAAACTTTACCATCACTCACAGTTCCAAAGATTTTTTTTTATGAATAACAAAATCAGATTGACGCGAAATTCCTAAAGTGATAGCACGACTAGAACAAGAACTCATTTCTATAAGGTATCGGATCCGAAAACAATACCAAAAAAATACAAGCCAAAATTTTAACTGTGGAATTACAATTTTTTAAAACACATTACAGTCACGAAAGTAGTTATAAAATAACAAATGATTTAATTAAAAAAAAAAATATAACTAAGGCTCCCTTCTGTCGGCCATTTTGATTTCAGGAACTTGATGTTAATCTTATAGAATTACTACTGCGTTCTAATCTTTCCTATTTTATCAGTATGAATGCAAAAAAGTGCACCCGAAAGAGAGAGAGAAAGGAAATGGAGATTTCTGCGAAATCACATTTTCTCTCCGATTTTTGAAAATATTTTAAAACATTTTTAATGACCGGAAACCCCCCAAACGAATCATTATAATAGAGGTAAAAATATTTTCAAGAATCAGGGAGAAAATGTAATTTTTTTCGCAGAAACTTCATTATTTTCTGCTCATTCGGATGAACTTTTTTACATTCAAATAGATAAAATAGTAAATATTTGAGAACAGTAGTAGAAATCCCACAGGATTAACATTACGTTTACGTTATCAAAATGCCCAAAAGATGAAAACCTTAGTGAAAATTTGCTGAAATATATAAAATTAATTTACAACCAAATATTTTGAGTAAGTCATTAATCACTCTCCAGAAGCAAGTAAATTTAGTAGTTTATTTGTGAGAATAATTTTACACCTAAACCTGAACATTGTTTCCAGGAAATTCTCTCTCTCAAAATATAAAAGCAAGAAACATATTTAAACTATATATGTAAGAAATCTTCATAATTTAGAGAATAATAAACATGACTTATGAGAACAAATTTTCTAGGTTCAATGCATTATTTTTATTAATGTTTTACATACATAAACATTGCTGTAGTTTCAATAAGGAATTATTTTACGGAAGCGGTTGCTTTCTCATGAATTTTTATGAGCATTGCTTGAAATTCACTCGAGGTAAAACGATCTGATAATAAATTGCAAATCAAAAATAAAATAAAAATGCTTTCTTTCAACTTTACCTAGACAAACTGATACTTGTTCTACAACATGTATTACTTTTTGCACCATAAATTTCGAGTCAAGTATAAATACGTCACTATGTAATAAAAATGATTGTATTTATCATGTTAAATCTGTCGTTGATAACTGTTGATATAATCTACATACATAATATGACATATAATCAAAACACACGTAATATAGCATATAATTAAAACATACACGCAAGAAATAATTGCTTGTAATAAATTTTGCTTTTGATAAATTTAATGTGATATATTATGTATGTACTTGTAAACATAGCATAAGAATTCCATGGCTGTAATAATCACAGAATCAATTCTGACCAAGTCTAATTATTCCTTTCGGTGTGAGAGAGGCCATTTTACAATAATTTTTAATCAATCAGCAGTGCAGCTTGACCTTTACGGTCCAAGTTAAAGAGAGGGAATTTTACCTTGCTTCAAATTTATAAGGAGGGATTTTTTTAGATCACGTAGTGATCATATACCATAGGATGAAGGGATCATTCAGGGACCTTGTCTGGAGCCATACGGTCTAATAGAAATTATCCCTACAGGTCTGCGAGCTTGAGAAATGTTTATTCTGCAGAGTTTATGAACGCGTCATAGCATAAATTAAAGATAATTTGGAATCGTATTCGAAAATAAGGATGAACTCTTTACTAACAAGATAAAGAATGGGAAAAATTAGAAAGTTAAATTATTTTATGTGTGTATGCGAGATCATATCACACACACAAATATATATATATGTGTGTGTGTGTGTGTGTAATGATTTAAATTAATTCATATTAAATTCTCCCCTTATAATTTAATTTACTAAATTTGCCCATTCTCTCCTTCAAAAGATAATGTTTATTATTATTCCCTCTGATACTATTCCTTTTTTTCTTTTTAATTTATTCAAACACACGCGCTTAAAATCTGCAAAGCCAGCTTTCTTCCCACGGTACAGACTTGTAGGGATGATCCCTACCAGACTTTAAGTCTGCACTTAAATTTCCTTGAAGTCCCTCCATCCAGACTATGTGGTCTCGGATGTTAAAGTAAATTTTCCCTCATATAAAAAGCAAAACACAGGGAAAAATACTCTCTTCTCTTCTCTTCCTCTCTCTTGCTCAGACACCCTTCTCTGATGATCATCTGATATTTTTATGGTAGTTTCGCTTCGGCCTCTATGGACGAAGCCCGACTAAAGTCTGCTACAATAGAAATAAAAGTATTTCGGCCATGTATTGAATGTTTCATTAATGTTGAGCGAACATTTTTATATCATTCGTGATATATATATATATATATATATATATATATATATATATATATATAAAGTGGCCCTCGAAAGTGCACGTACACTTAAAAAGTTGTAAAAATCTTACTTTATTCTGAGATTAAAATTCAAATAATAGTCCGATTTCGTTTTATGTATTCTCCACGAGATTTCAAATAAGATTTTTTTTATATATTTTTTGTAAGCACTAACTCAATTTATTTACAAAAAAAATTAAAATGCAGGTAGGTGGAGGGAAAATGCATCACAAAAGTAATAATACACATTTTAACACATACACAATTTAAATAGTGCACAATTTAAAAGTAAACAACACATTTTTGGATGAATTCCTTTAATAAAAATGTCGCCAATCGCTCTTTTTAATTTTTGCATTGTGGAGACACGCAAAAAATCACTTACGTAAATTTTTGCTTGTTTTCTTTAAAATATTTTATTTTTTTATGATTGTATTAACTAAAAATGGCTCGTAGTCGTAAAGAGAAACTGAAAAGCGTTTGAGTTTTTTGTTTAGTTTTAGTTTTTATTAACGTCGCACTGGAAGCAACACGAGGGCTATTGGCGACGGACCTCGTAATTTTGAACCACGGTCAAGTGACGAGGACGACACCTGAGCTGGCACCCACCTCTCCTAACATCCACACCTCGCCAACGGGAGGACTTAGGGCCCCGAACAGATTTAACGTTCATCAGTCCCGGCTACATGGCGGGTCTTTGGCGGCCAGAAAAGCATTTGAAAATTGATTATTTTTTTTTTAATTCAACCAAGATAAATCAGTTTGAAGTATTGCAAAATTAGTAAATGGTCCTCATCCGATGGTGCAATATGTGATAAAGAGTTTTAAATTTTTTATAATCGAAAAAAATCAAAGGAAAGGACGCCCAAAGGAGTTAACTCAATGTGATCAGCGATTTATAGTTAGAACATTAATCAAAAATTCACGTTTGAGTGCAACAAAAATTTCTACAGAATTAACTAGTTGAAAGATTTTTTACTTTATTTTCATCTGAAACTGTTTAAAGTGTACTCAGATCTACCGGATTACTCGGGCGTTGCGCTGGAAGAAAATTTTAACGATAAACGTGTCTGAAATGTATTGGAAAAATGTTCTGAGCAGATTCAATATTTTTGATTTCACAGATGAGAATAGATTCAATATTTTTGATTTGAAAAATATTGAACTTCACAGATGAGAGCAAATTCAATATTTTTGGTTACTATAGGCGTATAATAGTGTGGAGAAGAAGAAACGAGGAATTTAATCTCGAGTGTTCAATTTGAAGCATATGGAGATTTATGTCTTCTTATTTGGGGGCTTATGTGAGCTTCAAGTTTAGGTAATTTGGTATTTATTGATGGTATTATAAATCACGAGCTTCTCATTTAAATATTTTAAGGAACAATTTGAAATTATCGGCCCAAAATTGGGATATTAGAATCGATTTCATTTTTTTTTATCAATATAATGTCCCCAAGCTCATTGTTTTCAACGTACGTCTCTATAACTGTGCACAAGTTCTGCAAACACCTCCTCAATCACTTGATATAAATCCAATAGAATACATTTGTAGAGAACTTGAAGTTAGAGTAAAAATACATGACAAAAAAAATGAGAACTTAAAACAGTAATCACAGAAGAATAGAGGAGCATCGATGCAAAAATTACAAAAAAAAAAAAAAACAAAAAAAAAGAAAAGAAAGAAAGAAAAGAAAAGAAAGGAGAAATCTATGCCGAGATGTTTAAGAGCTGTTATGGACGCTAAAAATATCCTACTAAGGGGAAAAAATACAATAGATAAAACTATGTTGATTTTTTTTAAGTATACGAAGCTTTTGTGATGCAATTTTTAGCAGTTTTTTTATTATCAATTTTTCAAAATAAAAGTTATACTACGTTTTATAAAAATGATTATGTTATTCCAATAAAAACAAGAGTTGCAGATATTATTAAAAAATTGCAATTTTGTTTATTAATTTAATTAGTCTATAACTTTAAGCCTTATATAGAAAATTGAAATGATACGAACATACTCCACTGCATATATATAATTTGCATTCTCAGAATAAGATAAAATTAGTTAAAATGTCTACTTGATAAATAATAAACTATAAATGAAATGCTTTTCATGTATTAAATTCAATTTGTAACATAATCTGTGTTTGTACTTGTTTTAATTTTCAGTGTATTATCAAAAGCATATAAAATTTATGTTTTAATTTTCCAAGTTATATATTTGGAGATAAATATTTAACAGCTCTTTTATTTTATGTAAACATGATTTTTTACAGCTTCTTGTAATTTTTATGACGAATTCTAATGAAGAATAAAAATGAGCCAGATTTATTTGGAGTAAATTATTAGGAGGAATTATGACAGATCTGTAGCTAAAGCAAATTTTTAGGGTAACTGACGGAACCCTGCTTAAAAATGCCAAGAAATGCTATTGACTGAGCTTATATTAAAGCCTGTTTTTAGGATACTCGCTGGGTCTGGTTAAAAATGCTGATAAATTCTATTTACTCAGGCATTTATTGACCCCTTGCGAGTGTCGCCCGAATCCATTTCGGGCAACTACTACGTGCAGAATTTGTGATGCCCGAACTGACTTTGGGCAGGAGAAAAATTAACGTTTCTATTTTGTGAAGCCCTAGCTGAGTTCGTGTCTACTTTAGGATACTTAATCCATTATTTTCCTAATAGATGGCATTAGTAGTCCTAGTTTTTCACCGATTACGATTTCAGTCGAGGGAGGGAAAATGCGGGTGCTGTCAGATAAATTAAGACACATTTGGATTGATAAACAAAGGCAGAGTTTCGCTTTCTCGTTTAGTTTCGGTTGTTTTTCAGTGAGTGTTTTTGCAAATAATTTGCTTTTTTTCTAATGTCCGATTCGGACACCGATGTGGAGTACAGTTTAGGTATTTTTAATTAATTAGGTATTAATTTTAATTAATTAATTAATTTTTAATTAATGGGTATATTTAAAATTTTATTCCTGTAATAAAAAACCATTTTCTAACTTTTATAATAATATAACGAACAAATTAAACAGTAAAAAAAAATTTCCATTTTTGGTCCATTTTTCTGAAATATTTGTCACAGTTATGGGATTAAACCTGATATACTGACAGTACACGGCTTAAAATGCCTAGAAAAGTTATTGACCGAGCCTATGTTAAAGCCTATTTTTAGGATACACGCGAATTTTTAAAAACAGCGTTGAAAAGTACTAGTTTATGATTTTTTAAGTTTTTTTTTTTTTTTTTTTTTTGAATTGCTTCATCCTGGAAGCTATCAATAAAAATAATACCGTAATCATACGGTGTACGGATTGAATATTTGTCTCTGTTTTAAAAGAAAAATAGAGCTATTCAAAAATGTTTTTCTTTATCTGTATTAGTTGCTTGCGTTCACTTAAAATTACTCAAAATATCATTTAAAAGTGGTTCTGATAAGAAAATGTTTATACTTTTGGCTGAACCGTTATACTTTTCAATTCATCCATGCGAAGAACGAATATACCAGATTATTATTATCATATTTCACTCAACAGCCCAGGCTGAACCAAGGTCTTTTGAAGATTCCTCCAAAATAACCTGCCTTTGGACTTAAGTTGCCAGTTCCGCTCCCCAATCACCTTAAAATACGATTCAACAGAATCGAGTCACGTTAGTTATGAGCTTTATCTATTCCGAATAGTAAAAGGCTTTGCAAAAAAAATTCTTCTTTCCTGGATTTTTCTCATCCATTCTAACAACATGAAAAGCCCAATTCATTCGCTTCACTGAAAAACATTTAATGAAATCAGGCCCATTAAAAATTCTATACATTTCATTATTAAAACTTCTTCACTCAAGGCCATTTTCTTTGACGCCACCTAGAATACTTCTGAGTACCTGTCTCCCAAAAACCTCAACTTTGTTTCCCCCATTTTTAGTTTCCGAGCTATAATTAGGACAGGTCTGGAAATATCAGATAGTTATTTATATATTTGAAAACAGAAATATATTGACTGTGCATTATCTTCACAAACACGCATAACATTGTTATGTAAACTTAGCCAACTTTGAAACGTACCCCAAAAATTATGTAAGAACCATTTCGCTGATTTTTTATAAAATAAAAAAGCCTGCAATCTTAAGCTTATTTAGGGTTTAATTCCTATTCTAAGAATAGAATAATTAATTATAGATAATCAAATCAAGAATGGTAAAACGATCAATATCTGAATACCATTAATCAAATCAAAATTCGGATAATACATTATGAAATATGTATCCTTTTGTGTTTAATTATCATAGTCCATTAATACTATTCAAAAAGAACAATAAAGTATCCATTACATTAACTCGTTTATTGTCTTAGATATCAATTTAACTATTATATTTATATAAAGATAAAGCGGTGTGCCACACACACACGGATAAAAATTAGAGATAAAGACCATGTTGTAATTAATCCTGCTAAATTCAAAGCCATAATCGTAACCACTATCAGCTTCTGTAAAAAAAAGTAACCGCATCCTTTTGTTATTCTTCTTCGGTACTCTTGCAAAAAGCTGTGAACAGTCGTTTTAAAATGGAAAGATATTAATTGACATCATTACAGTATGATATGTCATTCTTAAATGTTTATTAAAAATGAAAGGTACATCGAAGTTTATCAAGAAGAAACTGTTTCTATCAAAAATTTTGTATGATTTAATGCAGCCAATCACGCAACTGGAAAAAGAGCTTTCTTTTTTTTTAAGGAAAAAAAAAAGAGAATTTTCTCCGCGATATATTGCGGCGGAATTAGCCGCGGCATTTTCAGAACTTCGTCTGACGTCATTTAATTAAAACCAGCTCGTGTTCCTTTGATAACATTGTTTCACACTATACACTGCTCCTAGACTTGAGTCTATTTTTCTTAAAAAGGTCGAGGTTTAAAAACAAGAATTGTATCTTTCGGACGTTGCTTAAATATTTCATGATGTCCAGTATAAATGTTAGGGTTGCTATATAAAGTCTGGTTTTTTTTCCCCTTGCTTTTCGGATGAAATTTATTTGTAATGTTTTGATGTAATTGACCTCTTATCTACTGGGGCCATCAAGTCTTATGTGTCTTGTTTCCTAGAATCCTGAAGCAAGAATAAAATAATGAAGTGAAAGTAATCCATTTGCTGTTATAGACTTAACAATAGTTCTTTATTTGGTATTTCTTTAAATTACTAAAAAGAAGGGATTAATTTTTAAACTGTCGTATTAACAGTTTTAAACTTATCTATTATTAGCAAATTCTTGAAAAATAAAGAAGAATGATTTGAGTGATAATCATATTTAGATCGCATTATTCAATCGTTTAAAATATTCAGAGTATAATTTAATTTACATATATTTTTTAGATAAAGATACACAAAATTGATTTGTTAAGCTGAAATTGATTTCATTAATTTATTGTAAAAGAATTCTTATGTTATGTGATATAAAGCATTGACATGTTACTAGATGAATAATTTAACATTTCCTGGGCTTATCTGAAAAAAGAATGATACAATAAGGATAAGTGACGACAAACAATTTAATAATTAGAAAGTTCAAATCGATTGATTGCTTATTGACGACGCACTTAAAAGCAACACGAGGGATAATGATGACGAACTTGGTAGTTTTAAACTTCGGTCAAGTGACGACGACGATATATATAAGCTGGGAGACCACCCTTTTCAAACTTCCTCCACACGAAGACTTGGAGATTAACATATTTAAAAGGCATCAATCCCACTACATGCACGGCGGGTCTTTAGTGGCGTCAGGATTCGAACCTACTACTCGACGGAAACAATGCTGCTCTCAAGTCCACGACTTTGACCACTAGGACATATCTAATGGAAATGATTGATCTGTAAAAGGATATGAAATAATGTTTTAATATTTCTTCAAACATGTTTTGGAAAATAAATAAAGCCAATTAAAATCCTATGCTTGTGGATTTATATCTGCTTTTGAGAGAAACATACCAATATTGATGGATATGTCAGAAAAGGAAGTATGTTAAACCGCATAACAAATTATCGTGAACAAAAGACCATTTGTGAACAACTTTACTGATAAAATAAGTACAGATTTCGAGCTCTAATATGAAAAATTATCACAGAAAAAACCAATTACGTTCATCACAAAAGAACTAAATTAAACTCTTTCTAAATATGTTTGCCAAAGCGATAATTTGATAATGATTAATAAAAATTAATTGATTAAAACTAATTATTTAAAGAGTTAAATTTTACGCCAAGTTTCTCGCCAAGTCGACAAATGATCGCCAAATCCGTCTCAACAATATAAAAAAATATTATAAATGGATATATGCAACGTAGCCTACTCACATTGTGCATTTGGTTTTAAAATGAGTCGTCAATTTTGAATACATTTTGAATTTTTTTACTTCTTTTGTGAGTCAATATTCGTTCACCATACAATGCTTAATTGAGCCAAAAAAATTTAGAGGTATTTATTTTAGATGATAAATTTAATAAACGTCAAATAATAAAATAAATTATTAAAACTGGTTATTAAATAAAATAAGTTTGACTTAACATTCCCTTTTGCTCTTAAAATTTAAGGTATACAAAATTCTGTTACGCAAAGTGTGAAGTTTGAAAGAAAACCCATGTTTAAGAAACTCATTTCTTACCGGTGTTTTATTTATTTCCGACACTCATTTTTGTCTAATCATTTTTAACTTTCTTTCCTCTTCTTTCAAACATCTAGATTACAGTTTTACCCTATTTTACGCAATATGTGTCCGCGGTAGCCTAGGGATAATGGTTCCCAGACTGGTGATCGGTAGTTTCGTCGAGTCGAGGGTTCGAGCCCTGAGGCCGCAAAAGTGTACCGGGAATGATGCGCGTTAAATCCGCCGAGGTTCCAAGTCCTCCCTTGGTTTGATGCGGAAGTTTCGAGAGTGATAACAGCTCAGGTGTCATCCTCCGAGGTTAAATTATGAGGCTTGCCGCCCATAGCCCTCGTGTTGCTTCTCACAGAGCGACGTTAATTAAACAACCACTTGGCGCAGTTTGGCCATATATGGTTCTTGCGCCATTAATCTCAACCTCCATTCACTCCCTCATTCTTCAATATGTTTATTAATAAAAGAAAAGATTGCCCTTTTTTTTTGTAGGTTTCTACATTGAGAGTGGAAATATGTAAAAATATCGCTTCTCATTTAAAAAATGGATATTGTATTTTGTGTTGCTCAATAGATATAATTTCAAAGTAAATATCGTTGAGTTTGCTACCTACCAAGCCCAAAAATTTTATATTATGGCCCTTTCCAAAAATAGTTTACCAACCCTTCCTCTGGAACACGAATATTCTTCGGAGTTCAAATAATTTTGATTACTGAAAATTGCGACGGAAGATCGAAGTGTTCCCAGTTTTAAAGCCTTCTTTCCACCATTGCATTTTCATTCATCTCACAACCGTTGATTCTCATCAATTTTTGCCTCAGGTAAAATGTCATTTTTTTTTGTCTCCGGCATTTTATAGACTTATTCTCCGAAATGATGAATTAAAATTGTAAATTAGACAAGAGACAAGTCAGTCAGCTGACACTGAAAAAAAAAAAAGGATAACAGAAATCAGACCATAAATTTGTGTTTGTGTGTGTGGTTCATTACCTTTTCAAAATCATTAATTATAATTGGTCAATATATCACCGAATCGGATTCATTTTTCTTATTAAGACTTCTTGATTCTGAATTTTTTCCATGTATATATAGGCTCTTTAAAAGGTGCAAATTAAAATTTTTAATTTTTATCATATGAATTTATTAGATTTTCATCTTTAAATGTAATGTTTTTATTCGCTATTTGAACAATTTTATTATTATTATTATTTTATTTCATTGACTGGTTATTGACGTCAGACTGAGAAGGAACGCGAGAGCTAATGACAAACGGATCTCGTAATTCTGTCATGTGACTAAGACGACGCATGTATTTTTTTAATGTATGTTTTTAAATTTACGTGCATAGATTTAGGAAATTCATACACAACGTATGACACATGTTCCGACGTAAAATGAAACCTATTCCGGTTCCCAAAAAATGGTTTTGTTTAAGAAATCCATATATTTAAAAATTAGAATAGCAATTTGGAGGCATGCATTTTAGTTAAGGAAAGTAATTTCTATATAGAACGTTAAAAGATTAAATATTAGTACAGAATATCATCACTGATTATCAGTACTAAGTAAAAATTAGTCCCTAGTATCACAATAAAATCTAAATAAATTCTGGTTATCATCATCGAATATCAGTATAGCAATGTGGCATACCCAGAAATAATATTTTTTATTGGGGGGGGGGGATGCATATCTTCATTACCATGAAAGAAGCAATTTCGTTCTTCAGAATTACCACTTGGTAAAAAGTAAGTAATACGCTATATCAATCTTGTTTCCCCTATTTAAAACTATTCATGTACTGATATAATTTTATCGAGTAATAAAAATTACAAGAATGAAGATTATTTAATAAAAATAATTAAGATACCATAAAAATAAAATTTGTATATTTGGGGGTGAATTTTATATAGGGATTCATTCCCCCTCCCCTTTCTTCATCTACAAACACTGACGCAGGGGCACTATTTTAGAGACAGCAGAGACTTTTCTATTATTTTCTCGTGAATCGGCTTAGATAGAGTTTAGTTTTATTAATGTCACACTGGAAGCAATACGAGGTCCATTGGCGACGGACCACGTAATTTTGCACCTCGGTCAAGTGACGAGGACGGCACCTGACGTGGAATCCCTCTCCCACACCCCGCCAACGGGAGGACTTTGGGCCCGGACAGATTTAACGTGCATCAACCCCGGCTACACAGCGGGTCTTTGGTGGTCAATGCTCGAACCTGCGACTCAACAAAACCCGCCGATCACGAGTCTGAAACCATGACCACTATTTTACCGTGGTCACCGACTTATTTGAAATCCTTCTTTCTCTTCGTGATGAAAAAAATTTAGCATGCCGAGAAAAAAAGCGTCGAAATACAATATTATTAAAAAAGTTCTATATAAAGTTTTGCAAAGAACAGATTTAGCCCCCCAAGGTGCGCTTTTCTTGTAATTATTATTAAATTATTCAATTAAAAATATATAAAAACTAAAGTAAACGATGAAATATTGAGAAATCAGCAACAGTAAACTTTTCCGATATTAAAATTAAAGGAAACGATAAATTATTAAATTGAATATATTTAAGCTAAATGTAATTAAAATTGAAGCAAAAGACGTAAAGTAATCTAGTACACCAAAACGCCCCGCCTAAAGCAATAGCCTCTAAGGTGACTAACTATTAAATTTAATATTATATCAGCTACATGTAAATAAAATTAAAGCAAACGATAATTTATTAAATTGAATATATTTAAACTAAATGTAATTAAAATTAAAGCAAATGATAAAAAACTGAAAAATGACCTGGTACGCCAAAAGCGATCTGATACGTCAAAACGCACCACCTAAAACAATAGCCCTTTAGGTGGCCAACATTTTTTAAGTAATTACAAAGAAAAAAGTCCCACGAAATTAAATCAGGACTTCTTGGGGGTTACCAATTAACAAAAAGGTCGTCATTTGCTCTGGAACTCATTGAAAGTATCGTACCACTGTTTATCATTCGTGTTTCCAGTGGTAAAAACGTAGAATATTCATTCGTATTTTTTTTTCTTCTTTAAAGTGTTATTAGCCATCTAGGGAGCTATTGTTTTAGGTGGGACATTTAGGCGTACCAGATTACTTTTGAATTTTTTTAGCGTTTGCTTCAATTTTAATTAGTCACCCAAGAGGCTATTGTTTTAGTTGGATCATTTTGGGCGTACCAGATCACTTTTCAATTTCTTATCGTTTATTTCAGTTTTAATTATATTCAGCTTAAATATATTTAATTTAATAGAAATTATTGTTTGCTTCAATTTTAATTACATTTAAGCTTAAATATATTCAATTTAATAATTTATCGTTTCCTTTAATTTTAATATCGGAAAAGTTTACTATTGTCTATTTCTCCATATTTCATCGCTTACTTTAATTCTTATATATTTAATTGAGTAAATTAACAATAATTTTAAGAAAAGCGCACTTTGGGTGGCTAAATATGTTCTTTATAAAACTTTGCATAGAGCTTTTGTAATAACTGTTTTCGAAGATGCAATTTTTTAAAATTTAATTTATCAAAAAATGTAACATTTTTAGTTTTGTAATCGTTGCTCTTCAGCTCTCAGGATTTTAATTCTTTAAGTAGGTGTGTGCATCACTCACCCGAGGCACTCTAGTTATCTTTTCTTTCTTATGGAGTTTAATGTCTGTGGTAAACGCCGTCGACGCATCCCCGGGATACTTTAACAATAATTCACTATTTTTGAATTCTTCTTTCTTATCAACCAATTTTTCTTACCGCAATTTTTCAAACGTCCAGATCTTTTTTGGCGCATCGTAACTATATCTAGCTCTTGCGCCATTCAGCTACACCAACCCTCACACTGACGTAGCTCTTCAAAGTTGGGATATTCTGTGAACCTTCTGCCCAGGCATTATACGAATAAAAGTTAGATTTTATGAAACAACTATTTTTTTCAGTATGATGATGGATGATTTTTAACAAATCTTATATGATTGGTTTTATTAAGATCCCACTAGAAGCAACACGAGAGCTATTGGCGATGGGCCTAGTAATTTTGAATCTTGGTTTAGTGACGAGGAAGACACCTGAGTTGGCACACCCTCTCCTAACTTCCACACTACGCCAATGGGAGAACTTTGGACCCCGACAGATTTAAGATGCATCAGCCTCGGCTACACGGCGGGTCTTTTATGACATCAAGGTTCGAACCTACGACTCGACAGAAACCGCCGTCCTCGAGTCCGCTGCCATAACCACAAGGCTACCGCGGCTACTAAAGCTTGTATAAACGAAATATTTCATAAATAGAAAAATACGTTCGCAAGTACCTTTTTAATTTTTTAAACTTTTTGATTCTGTAAGCGAATTAATTCATTTCTCATACATTAGAATGATTTTCAAGGTAAAATCTCCGGAAAAAATTTAATTTCTTAACCCTCAAATGCATAGCGTTGTAGATCTGCATCGTTATGTTTAAAACCTCATATCTCTTCACGTAGCAACCTTTGAGTATGGTTTTTCTTTTTAAAATTTTAATTTTACCAAAAGTGTTTTATCGTTTCCGAACGCAACTAGTAGAATCTTTGACTGTTTATTTCTTTATCTGTAACAATTTTCATTGTTGGGCAGCTATCTGAGTATAATTTCATTTCAGCGGTAGTTACGAATTACGATTACTTCTATAAAAAGTAATAAAAAAACATACAGGAAAAATTGTTTTCGGATAGTAACAAGGTAAGAGTAACGAATAATATGTATATTTTTGCATATACTGGTAAATCTATGCAAGAAAAATGTAGCTTTTTGTGTGATAATCAATATGCTTTTTTAAAAATTAAAAAAAAAAAAATTCTTATGTAGATTTTTTTTTATATTTTTCCCATTAGCTACACCCCTTTCCCAGTTGATTTGAAATTTTATTTATTAAATATAAAAACATTCCCACATTTAAGGGTTAAGTCTAGCTATAACTATTCTACGAAAAGTTCCATACTTTTCTTTCTCGTATGAAACTATTAATGATCAAAATAATAGATGGAGATTATTAAATTGTTTTTTAGTATTAACACATTCATAATTATATTAAATTAATTTGAATAATTGAAGACAAAATTATGTTAATGAGGATTATATCGGTGATTGATTTAATGCTTTTATTAGTTATAGGAAAAAATTCAATAAAATAACAATTAATGATGCTCTTCTTGGAAAATACCACACACCTTTAGACTAGGCTCTCACAAACTTGTTTTGACGAAGAGTGACATGGACCTATGGGGCAGCAGATATTTTCTGTGATTCATTTAAAAACCTGAAAATTACTTCATATATTACTTGTTTTATAGGTGACTGCGATAGCCTGATTATCATAGTCACGAACACGCCAGCGGTATCGTTATAATCCTTAAAATGATATTAAATTCTCAAACCTTTATTAGATGGGATATCATGGATATTACATTGATTCTTAAACGTTTTCTTTGCAAATTAAAAAAAAAAATCGGTATGTTTTTACTTTTAATGTGTTACAAAAAAAAAACTGAAATTGATTATACAAAAATGTTGATACGACATAGTTTTGTTTTGACTAATAAGTCGAACTGGTCGTACGTTGGATTTATATTTTACAACACTATTCTCAGTGAAACGGATTATAAAAATTGCACGTAAAATTAAAAAAAAATTCAATCTATGTGTGTTGCTGGGCTATTTACGATTTTCTCTTCATTAACGTAGTAAACTTTATAATAATTAAAATTGCATAAAAATTACAATTTCTTTCCAACCCAAATGAAACATGATTAGGTAAATTAGATGATTATAGAAGTGAAGTGATTTGGAGATAATGATGCATAAATGAAATAGTTTGAACGAAAAATAAGGAGAGAGATATAGGTTGAATACTTGCTGTTAGATATTTGTAATTAGGTTTGAAGCTCTTTAATTAATTTTGTAGATTGAAATGACTTCCATTTGAAGTATTAGGATGAAAATCATCTGCTTGTATGAAGTGACTGAATCTAACAAGGGAATTGGCAAGCTAAACATTTATTAGTTGATCCTAATTTAGAATTGATAAGTTAATTGAGATTCAAGCGAGAAAGACTTTAACTATCCATCAATGACTATTAATAAAACTATTTGGTTACAGTTCTTACGTGTCTTCAGTTCGAGTCAACATTTATTGCTTGATATATTCAACCAAGATATGGTGCAAGAGCACGGTAATGAAGGGAAAAATCGTTACTTAAGAATTTAAATTATTATTAAACATAACGTGAAAAATACATAATATGAGAACATTTCAAAAAGTGTTAGAGTTAGGAATGGATTGATTGGTTTTATTAAATACGCGCTAGAAGCAACAGGAGGGCTATTGGTGACAGGCCTCATAATTTCGAATCTCGGTCAAGTGACGATGACGATACTTGATCTGGCAGGTCTTTAGTGGCACCAAGGTTCGAATCCATGACTCAACGAAAACCTCCTGCCGCCAGTCCGCGATCATGACCATTAGGCTATCGCAGCCAACGTGTTAGGTATGGAATGAAGAGTTAGAAATAGGATGTTATGAATACGAAATGGTAATTCACTGATCGTTTTTCCTTTTTCTGAAAACTCCATGAGTATGACGCCACTCGTATTCCAAAAATAGTTGCTATCACTTTTCCAGCAGTCTTTGCTTTCTTTGGAGCAATTTCATCCGAAGCTGCCATCGTTTTGATTGTTGCTTGTTTTCCTGTGATAGTGATGAATCCAGATGTCATTGAGGGTTACATCTCGAGACAAAATGAAAAATCTTCCCGACAGCAAACAAAACTAACCTATAAATCAGTCTCACAATTGTTCTGGCTCCGTTTAATAAACAACAACATACAATGGTGACACCAACTTGCCTTATCAATGCCCTTTGTATTCGAATACAGCTATTTTTTGAAACACCCTCGTATGAACTTTAGTGTACTTGCTGTATAAACAGAAAATTCAAAAGATTTATTTCCTTTTGTGGTTCGTAAGTCGAGGACAAGATGTACTAGTATAGAAGCATCCAATGCTCTTTCTTTTGGAATGGACAAGGGGTCACAATCACCAAATGAGCCTCACAGATAAATTCCAACCAAATCCTTTAAAAAATTATGTTGTTTACGCTTTTTGTTATGGCATTATAATTATATCTTCAATCATTTCCGCGAACTCTTGTCATTTATAATTATCCAAGTCCAAAACAACTAGCTTTAATTCATATAACTAATGGCTGATTTTCTTTTCAGAACTTCGCGCTGTTTTTAAACAGACATAAAACATCTCCCGAAAGGTCATCCAGAACAATTGAACCATCCACCAACTACTACATCGATGTCCCACGGAATATGGCTGGCATCTCAACAATTCCCGTCAAGCCACCCATAGCCTGGAATCATTCGATTCCGCCTTTGTCGTCACACCGCTGCGGCAGCAGCCGTGATTGAGTTCCCCGAATCACGCAAACATCAATAATTACAAACAAAATGTCCCGAACTTGACAAGAGAAATCGCTCGAAATTAGTCGCAGCGTGTTTTTTTCCGATCCCGAATCCATGCTATCTCTAATTAAAATCGCCTCATAAAAGAAAATACTCATTAAAGAGAATGAGGAACAATGCCACGGAGGTAATCCTATATATAAATTAAAGCGATCTGATAAGAAGATTGATATTTGGGACGGAAATTAAATCTGAATGGGGATACTTGATGGACAGTTTTGTTAATAGCGATCCTCCTTCCGTACCGAAGCGAAGTGTCGAAGGTCGAATTGAAATCGAACAGGGTTCAAAGATGGCATTAAATTATGTCTTCCTTTTGGTGTTAATTAATTCCATTAGAATCCCCATCCCTCCGCAGTTCCATTTCTATTTTTTTGATAATTGAGATATGTTTTATGACTATAATTGCAACAGTTTGGCATCTTATTGGCTAGGCAGCATGAGGTTTCGGTGAGTTTATGAATTGTTCTATCCTGTTGTATAATTGACTCGGGTTCTGAAAAATATGTTAAGACGTCCAAGGCGAGGGCGCTTCTATGATAGCTAAATTTGTAATAAATTATGTGTTTCGTGAGTGGATAATTATTGTTAAAATTTTTAGCTTTAGGTGAAAATATTAAGGATGGTTTGTTTGATTGATTGACGAGCGATGTGGAATACCCACGGCAATAATCTTTTCAATGGCTTTTTTAAAATATTTTTTTCCATATTAACCTTTAAAAGGTATGATAAAAAATCACCCCATGTAAATTTTTTTTCTAATGTTTTTTTAAAAAAAATGAATTATTGGTAATACGGATTTTTACTGTCATCATTTATATCGTCAGTAAGGATACCTTTATCATAAAGTTCATTGTTGTGACGGACTTCGTTAGTTGCACAGGAAAGAAAACTGATGGTGATATTTCACCTATGAAACCGTTAATGTAATTTTTTTTTTAAATTCAAGTAAGTACGGGCATCATGACCCCGAGGCACCTTAGTGATCCTTTCTTTCCCATGGGGTTTACTGCCTTTAGTAAACACGGGTGACGCAGTCCCGGGATATCCTAGCGATCTTTCTCTACTTTCGACCCTCCTTCTTGTCAACCATTTTTACCTTTTTTCAATTTCACGTCTAGACCACAGTTTTAATCTTGTTTGGCGCAGTATAGCCATATCTGCCTCTTGCGCCAATAAACTTTACATTCACTTACTCACTCACACTGTAATTTTTTTTTAAAAAAAATGCTTCGTGAAGATTTAATTTGCTATTAAATATCGTAATTGTAAATTTGGTTTCTATTAAGACAATTATAAGATGAGAAGTAAAAGTAATTAGTTTAAAAGTTTTTTTATTCGTTTTAATTTATTATACAGAAGATAATTTTATCATATAGCATTACCCCCCTCCCCTCAAAAAAAAGATGAAATGGAAAAATTATGCATGAAACGGATGATTTTAGCGATTAGGAGGACGATATAATCCATATAATAAAGAGGATAATGTAGAAAACAATGATGTGGAAAAGGATTTTGAAGATTCAATAGATAATGCTACGAGAGAAAGTACTGAATTTTCAAATGATGAAGAAATGGCGTAGAATATTTTAAAAAATCTTTCACCACAGAGTAAAATTTAACCAAGCATTGGCGAATATTAAAAATCATTCAGATGGTTTCATTTAACAAATTTCAATGTTTCTAATTTATAAGTATGGAATGTGTAGCAGAAATAAAAATCTTGAGCTTGTGGTCTTCTAGACTTTGCACTGTATACAATCAACTCAACATACAATCAGCCATATACGATCTTTGCACCATATACAATCAACTCAAGTTAGAGAGCCTTGTATCGGGCAAAATTAGGTAACCTTTAAAACCTACAACAAGTAAGAAAAAGGTGCATATTTTTAAATGTTTTGTAAGAGCTCTTAAATGTGGCTACCCGTGTGGTGACCGGGTGTAAAAGAATAGTCCCACTGTAGCTCATGCATGTCGTAAGAGGTGACTAAAATAGATTCCAGTGTCTGGGGGTATAGCCGGGCATCCTGCCCCTGGGGATTATATCAAGGGAGCTCAGGGACTTGCTTTCTATTGGTAGGTACGGACATCATGACCCCGAGGTACTCAGTGATCTTTTCCTTTTCCTTGTGGTTTACTCTCTTTGGTAAACACAGGTGACCCCCCCCCCAGGTTACCTTAGTGATCTTTCTCCATTTTCGTCCCTCCCACTTGTCAATCAAAATTTTATGTTTTTTCTATTTTTTCCCTATGTATAGAACACAGTTTTACACTTCACTAGCTTTACTCTCGTTCACTTACTTTGTTTGGCGCAGCATGGCCACATCTGGTTCTTGCGCCATAAAACTTCACCATCCCACCTTACATGTGGCTTTATTGATTGATTGATTAACACGTAACACGAAATGCAATTAAAAATAACACGAAATGCTATTGGCAACGCACCTCGTAATTTTATATCCTGGTCAAGTGACGAAAACGGCACCTGAGCCATCTCTTTCTCAAAACTTCCACACTGCTCCACGGGAAGACTTGAGACCTAGACAGATTTAACGCGCATCAGTCCAGTTACACGACTGCTCTTCAGTGGTATCAGGACTCGAACCGACGACTCAACAGAAACAACGCTGGTCGCGTACTCGGGACCATGGCCACTAGACTACCCCGGTCATAATATAATCTTATTAAATCTGGAATAACCATATTAGAATTTTAAAAATAAAAGTTATTTTAACAAGAATAGTATAAAGTGGTCTTTAAACAATAAAAAAAGCCATTTTCATGTGACATAATTCTGCACGAAAAATAACATAGTGGATAAAACAAGTGTAGTGAAAATGAATTTCTTTTTCATAAAAGAATTAAACTATGCTAAACGTTCGGTTAATTACGATACAGAGTATTAAAAAATGAGATAAACACTTGACAATCTGTCATCAGCCTCTTCCAGAGACATCTGGAGCGTTTTACCGCAAATCTATTAATTGTGAGTGACGACAACCATAAAAATCAGAAATGATTCCAAACAAAAGCGAACTAAGTCTAATCAATTCCCTTCAAATGATGGAACGAGTTGTGACAACGAACGACATCCCGACAGGAGATGAGCACTGTTTTCGGGTACGCTACATTAAAAAATTGTCAGTCTTCTGGAAATGTTGCCGAAAACCTTTAATATGCGTAAAGGTGTTAGAAATTTAAATGCCGTATTTGTAACCGTCGCGTAAATGTTGATGGGACAGTAAATTAGAAGATGATACGTTCTAAAAGATGACACTTGACGGTTCGAAAACTGAGTATGACTTTTTTTTTTTAGGCTTTTCTGGATCGTAGTTGCAGTATGTTAATGTCCCGTCACTTTTTTGAAATACGGTAGAAGTCTCAATCAGCAAATTAAGAGTTATACGTGTGTCCAATTCAGGCAACAGGTGTTGAGCAGAACAATTTTACGTCAAAGTCTATTTTCGAGAGTATGAGGAATATTTTTGTAATCCGTTTTTGTAAAGTGTGTACAACGATGGTACAAAAAGTAAATGTGTTTGGAGATAGATGGCACTCTTAAGACACGGTTAGTGTTACGATTGCACACTGACCTTTGTTAAACATCCCCAAAGCAAATTTGACACTGATTCATTGGTTATTTTTGAATTGGCAGCCATTTGTTACCAAATCAAAAATTAACTGGTGCTGCGTCAAGTTGTCATAGTCGATCAGACCTGGATCCATCATTACAAACCAGAAACAGAATAATAATCAAAACGACAGGTTTATTCCAGTGATTCTGCTCTAAAGAAGGTGAAAATGGTTTCATTTCCCGGAAAAGTGATAACGGCGTTTTGAACCTCGGACAAGTAACAAAGACGACACCTGAGTTGACACCTCCCTCTTCAAACGTCCTCGCTAACGGGAGGACTTGGAATCTCGACAGGTTTACTGTGAATTAGCCCCTGTTTATTGTGAATTAGTGGATCTTTAGTGACATCAGAACTCGAGCCCTTGACTCCACGAAACAAGGCCGGCCGTGAGTTCGCAACAATAACTACTAGGCTACCGCTACCACACCATTTCATTAAAATCGAATCAATATTGTGGTCGTTCACCTCCTGTCAAAACTATAAGTAAAAAAGGTTTGAAAAACCTTACAAAGCCTTGTTTCAGCAAATTAAACATTGCTACTTATCCTGAAAACTAATCAAACGTAGGGAAATTCACCTCAAAAACAATAACATAAGTAAATAAAAATAACATGATCTTGTTTTTTTTTTTAAATGTTTGGAACATAAATTGGATATTCTAACAATAACCCAACACAAATTCCTGCTCAAAAACATGAAAGCGAAAAATACACATTTTATTTATTAATTCAGCTCTTCTATTGATATCACGCCATCTTCGAGTTCCTATACACTTTCTGTAATCACCTCAAATCAAACGATCTGTTTCTTAGATTACTCCCCCCTACTTCTCTTTTTATTCTTTGTTGTTCTTCCACGCCCCTCCCTCCTTATCACAGCAAACGATTAAGGGATTCCTTTTCGTAAATAAGGCATACTTTAAGGTATTAACATCAGCCGATTTATAAACTGCTCTTTAAGTCTCGCATTTTGGCAATGCGGATGAAAGTGACGCAGCAACAAAAGAAGATTGGAAGGAGAGAACAATGAAAACAAGCGAGTGGAGATGAGTTGTTTGGAGAGAAAAAATTGCTTAAAAAATACCAAGAATAAATTGAAGGAGGAAGTCCGGGGTTCTTCCTCTAGTGAAATTCGAATGGAAAGGTCGAACAATTGCGTTTGACACGTCGGTAGCAACAAACGATTTTAATTGGATGCGTCGAAAGAAAAAGAATACTTTCAGGGATATTTTATTTTTTGTTCGTGTTTTATGCCGTCATTTGATAAGTTCTTTATAAATTCGTCTATAATACGTGATGTGACGATTAGTTTAAATAATATATACTACTCATTTTATCTTCCTATACTCCTCTATATAGATTTTTTTGTTATTTAATTAATGTATGTTTTTATCGTTTAATGCCTTTGAAAAAGAAAGATAAGGATGGAATAAAAATTGTTTTATTCTCTACGAAGTGTGAAATATATTTATGCAATTGTAAATATAAGGAAGTACGTTTTTGCATAAAATGGTGAAAGGTGTATTCCTTTGAAAAAAATAACAGTAGAGATATGAAACATTTTTTGTTTTATTTTTTGTAATGAAAATATTCTGATAAACCTTGAATTGAAAGTTCGTGAAAATACTATCATTTTCTTGAATGAATGGTTGAACTTTTTTTAATCCTCTTACTGTTCAATGTTTTAACAAAATACCATCAAAAATTCCCTATTTTTTATTACATATTTGATATCTACCTACACTTAGTCACAAAAGTAAGTATGCACCTCAAGTCTCCAGTCAAAAAGTCCAAATTTTTAAAATAAATCTAATTTATATATATCTTTGGACAATATACCTTATTGATTGCGAATTACACTTCAAGAAAAAGGAAAATGAACTTTGCCTTTGTTTACTTTACTATTTTAAATATCATTTTCTTATTTACCAGTAAAAACTTGCATCACAAAAGTATGCATGCAATCTGAAAATTTAAAGGTTGTGCGTCATTTAAAAGTCTAGATACACTTCTTTGTGATTATGTTGTATGTTTCAGATAATTCTGAAGGTTTTTATGCAATTTTCTATGTTAGACGCTAAATAATTATATAATTTACTAATGGCTCCACGAGGAAAGGATCTATCACAAGATCTGGAAGATTTAATAATAAAACTGCACAAGGAGAGCAAGTCTCAACGGGAAATATCTGAGTTCATCGGGAAAAGTCCTGCTACAGTGCAAAAAGTTATTGAAAAATTTCGGCCTGAGGGCAGTACTAGAAACAAGGTAAGAACTGGTAGATCACGCATATTCACTGATAAAGATAGTCGGTATATTATTAGAAAAATTAAGGAAAAGAAAAAATTAGTGCTCCAAAATTAAAATCTGATGTAGAAAACCATTTAGGTAAATTTTGCAATCCTGAGACAATTCGCCATGTGCTACGGAAGGCAAGACATCATGGTCGGAACATGTAAAGAAAAACGTTCGTAAGCAAAGTTAATCGCAAAAAGAGAATGTAAAAGAGAACCAGATTTTCTGGAGTTCTGTAATTTTTTCAGATGAGAGTAAATTCAACATCTGTGGATCAGATGGACATAAAAAAATGTGGAGAAAAGCAAATGCAGAGCTCGAACCAAAGAACTGGAGAGGAACTGTTAAACACGATGGGGTAATTTGATTAATGAAACAAGGATCAGTGTTCAGTTATCTAGACATTTAAAAAAATAATAGAAGTCAAAGCGCTGCAAAATTAGGACTTCAAAAATCGTTTATCTTTGAGCTAGATAATGATCCAAAACATAAAGTTGGAACTGTACAAAAATGGCTGCTCTATAATTTTCAAAAACAGCTCAGAATCCCTCCTCAGTCACCCGATAATAACCCCATTGAACACTTGTGGGATTACCTTGATAGACAAATTAGGAAACAAGAGATAAAAAAATAAGAATGATTTCAGAAGAGTACTTTTGAGAAGAGTGGCAGAAAATATCATCTTCGGATACCCAAAATTTAGAGAACTTCAAGTCATCAAAATTAAAAGCAGCGTTAAAAGCCAAAGGCTACCTTACTAATTACTAATTTTTAGTTTTTGCAAAAGAAATTTGTAAAAATTATCTTTTTTCCCTTACTCCGTTTTACCTGCACACTTATTTTTGTGACATGAATTACGTGTTAATTTTAAGATAAACTATTTTTTCAAATTACATGGTTGTATTTTTGTGATGTTTTTCATGCTAAAATTAAATTTAAGTTAGCTGTCCTTTTAAATACATTTAAATTTTGAATGTAATAGGATTATATCTCTCTCATTCTTTGAAAAATATCAACACTATTACAAAGTATTCTTACTTTTTTTGACTCAGTGTATATATGAGAGTTTAAATGTGTAGAAAAATTTTATTTGACGGACTTTTTAAGTATTGATTTGATCATAAGGACAAATGTTCAGAAAAATCACTTTTTAGGCGCAAATGGAATTCGAGAGATAAGCAGGGCTGCTTATAAACGTCGTATTGAGAAGCAATACGAATACTACTCGCAACGGACCTCGTCAATTTGAATCTCGATCAAGTTATGAAAACTGCACGTTACTTGGTACCTCTCTCTCTAAACGTCCACTTCACGCTATACAATGGGAGGACTTGAGATATAGACCGAATTAAGCGTGCATCAGCCCCGCTATACGACAGGAACTTTTGTGGCAACAGGGCTCGAACCTACAACTCGACGAACCGTGAGTCCACGACTATGACCACTAGGCTACCGTGGTCACGGGTTAATATCTGATTGTTTATTCAATTTTATTCATTTGTTTGTTGATTCACTGTCGCTAGAGAACAGAGGCCCAAAGAGCTCTTTAAATGATGACCGTATGAGCTTGCAGGTGATGAAAAATAGGAAAAGATATATCTTACGGTTCAAAAGCATTAGAAGCTCTAAAATTGACAACATCTGAAAACCGACATTCATTTTATAATCCTGTCATGTGGCTTACTTTCTTTAGGTAGGAACAGGCACACCAAGTTTCCGAAGTACCTTAAGAGATATATTTTTCTTTCCCAAAGTGTTTGCTTCCTTTGATAAACACGAGTGTCTCTCTCCCAAGATACCCTAGTGATACATGGGTGGAGAGCAAGTGGTAAACGGCTAGACGGCTCTGTAATGGTGAACATAAAATACGATTTTTTTTCTTCTTCTTATCAAATCGTCATTTCTACCATAGATTTCAGAAGGGATGGGCTTTTCCTGATACGGTACTTCGTCATGCCTCCTGATGTTTGCGGTAGAAATGACGATGTACAAGAAAACTCACGCTTTCCATTACAGCGCCGTCTAGTGGTTGAAAACTTGCTCTCCGCAACTTGTTGTATTGTATGGTGAAAATTGATTATTTAGATGTCTTCCATGACACCTTAAATTTTTATCCATGGGTTTCGAAACACACCCACACCCACTCACCCCCCCCATATATATATATACAGTTTACTGATTCCATGTAAAAATTTATATAAAAAAATTACGTATAAAAACATAAATAATGAAATAATGTGCAATCTTTTTGTGTTGAAAGTATTCGCATAATGCACATAATCTTAAATGCTTAAGGCGGCATGTTAATTAATACCTTTTAGGATAACTTTTAGCTTGAATAATTGTTTTGAGCTTTCTCAACCAAATTTGATGTCATAGAACTAAAAATGTAGTCCCTTTATCGTTTAAGAGTGTTTATCAAGTCTTGTTTTCTAAAAATTAGTCAAGTCCAACAGTTTGATCAAAAATGTGTTTTAAAGGCTTCATGGGATTGATGTCTGATGATTGACGAGGAAAGTTTATAAATTTATTGGCGTTAATTAAGTCTTATACCCGCATATTTAAGTCTGTATGTTTTGGATCATTAGTACACATATAAACGTTTTTCCAAGAAGACTTTTTTTTGTCGTAATAGACTGTAATTTTTCCAAATGTATGTATAAAGCTAGTGTTTCATGATTCCATCAATTGGGACTAAATCGCTGATCTCTCGAGGCATTTATACAACCCCAAATAAATACGCTCTCACCTCCATGTATCTCATTCATTGTAAGTAAATTTTATTTTTTGTTCTCAGCTATAGGTTGCTATCTGATCCAACTTACTTTCGGTAGAAAAGAAAAACTTTTTCTTGAAGTCTGGGCTTTCGCATAGGTATTTTATTGCAAATTATCTCAACTTGTGATGTTGAGATATTCACTATTTCTCTTTCCTAACTTCGGGTACTTTATAGCAATTTGAATTCCATACAATTACAATTTATTCTCAAACAAAATGAAACGTAATTAGGTAAATTAGATGAAGAAAGAAGTGAATTGAATTAAAAATATAGGTATATAAATAAAATAGAATTGAAAGGAAAATGAAGGGATAGAGAAAATAACACCAGGCCGATAAATATTTGTAATTGTATTACAGCATTGTAGTTAATCTTTTGGAATAAAGAGAACTTTAGTTAAAGTACTTATAAAAGAATCGGTTTTTTGCGAGAATTGGTTGAATCAGAACGATTTTATTGGTATGCTAAGACTATATTAAATGATCCTGGTTTAGAATTGACGAGAAAAGTGATATTCGAGAGAGAGAGAGCGACCTTATCTATATTCTTCAGTGATTATTTATAAAATATTTTATCTTCTTCTTACGCATCTTCAATTGGAGTCTAGCTCTTACTATTTTATTAGAAGGAAATATGCATTAGAATTAAATGATGAAAGAAGGTTGCCACAATTTTCCCTTTCCTTTCATTTATAGCGAAGGTTTTTCATGCAGCATGGCATTGGAAGCCTTATTGCCTACATGCATTTCGAAGTGTACATACATATACGGCTGTTCCTCTATTCAAGTGTTTTGCTGTCAATTTAATACCACATACTTTTGAATTTTCCTTTAGCGATGGGGCGAGAAATCGCACGTCAATAGAAGTAAATACGAGATGGTCGACTAGAGAGAGGAACGTTATGTAATATTTTTAGAAACCTTGACTCTTTGAATAATTGACTGCACTGTAGGATATGGGGTATGAACCAAAAAAGAATTTTCATTATTTGTTTTACCGTCTTAAAGAATCTTTATAATCAGTTTCCTTTCCCTATAATAGGTAGCCTAGTGGTCATGGTTTCGGACTCGTGACGGTGGCTTTCGTTCAGTCTCGGGTTCGATCCTAGGCTGCCAAAGACTCGCCGTGTAGCCTGGGCTGATGCACGTTAAATCTGTCGGGGCCCAAAGTCCTCCCGCCGGCGTGGTGTGGAAGTTGAGTGAGGGAGTGCCAGCTCAGGTGTCGTCCTCTTCACTTGACCGAGGTTCAAAATTTCGAGGTCCGTCGCCAAAAGCCCTACAGTTGCTTCTAGTGCGACGTTAATAAAAAATTAAACTAAACTTCACTATAATAGATTTCTTTACACTTACGACCTATATTGAAAATTCTGCAATGTATGTATGTATCAAAGTTAAAATGTATCATATCATCGTATATATTCCTCTGGAAGAGGGATATCACTTATCAGCAAAGAACGCACTGATAAAACACTTACAATATTCGCCTTTTTGCAGTATACGAATGCTTTTCGCACTCTTCAGAATCATTAAGTTGTAGTTTTCTTTATATTTGAAAAAAAAATATTTCAAAAATTATTCATTTTTTTATTTTATTCCATACTTATATTTGTAAAAAACATGTCTTGTATCAAATGTTACCTTTTCACTTAATTTTATTCTAATTAGCGTTTTAAAATCAAAAAATTTGGTTCACAGAAAAACTCTTATGTGTGTGTGTGCATATATGTTGGTTCGAATACTTTCCGCACTTTCTATTTAGAAATTTATAATATTTAAACACACACTTTTTTTTTTAAAAAAAAAACCTTTGATATATCACCTCTTTGCCACAAAATGTTTAACTTTAAACAACTTTTCATGACTTTCAAATTCTTTACAATGAAACGTTTCAGAAATACGACTTATTTCTTAAATTCAAAACATAAATACTGTAACAATAGATCAACACCAAAATATTATGTACTTATAAGATTTCAAGAACTCAAGTCCTTTTCCTAGAGGAATAAAAAACAAAAATCAGTGTTTTAGAACACGAATTTTAACCTTATAATAATAACTATTATACAATATATAATGATACATATTTTTATACATCAGCATTCAAATTTCGCATTAAGAAAATTCACCTGGCACAAAAATTTCAAATTTTATAGTAATAAATAAAACAGTCAATTTCCTTAAAACTGCTAATTTTAATATGTTTTTATTGTTGTTTTGAAAGATATCTCAAGCCAAAAAAATAACTTGTTTTCCTTAACAGGAAAAGGTCGATCAAGACTAAATTACTATCAGCAAAATGTAATGTTCAAGCAATATAATTGCACGTATCAGATCTAAATCCTACACATTACTGTATTTCTACTAGAAATGGACGTTACATCTTGCAATTGGATAAATATTAGTATTATGCTCCTGAAATCTAATCCCTGATTAGGCTTCAGGAGCTTTCCTGAAACCTTATTAATGTTCCCTTTCGAAACCTTATTAATACTGTCACTTCTGTCAATGATTTATTCTTTCATTCCTTTTGATTACTAAACTTATACAGTTAAAATTTACAATTTTTCGTTCAAAGTTGCATAATGACATAGATTTGGTAAAAGCAATCTTTCCATCCCAGTTACCGCCACTGCTTCAAACTGCTTCCTGTCACTATCATTGCTTCGCGAAAAAGCTGAATTCGAACGTGTGTGATAGATTTTTATGTAATTTAATTCAAAAGTAATATGTATTTTTAGAGGTATACAATTTAAAAATAACGAAGGATGGTAATATAAACTAAATTTAAAGATTAATTTAATTTATTCCAAAATTAATGATATATTAAAATACAATTAAAAAGTAACAAAATGTAAGAAGATAACAAGATATTGGAACCTTTTACCAGACTGGAGCAAATCCAAAGAAAGCTGTTTCTTAAAAGTAACAGTGCTCTTTCCTAATACCTACAGATACTTTAGTTCCCTTTCCGTTTACATCCAATCCTTTAATTTATATAACCTTTACTGTTTGTTTAACATGTATAGTTTCAAGACGTATTTATTATGTTCCAAACAACACAGCCCCCTCAGGGACTTAGCTCTAAAGGTAAGCAAGGAAATCATAACCCGAGATACCCTAGTGATCTTTACTACGGGGTGTATTGTCTTTGGTAAAAACGGATAACGCGCCTCGGGATACCTTAGTGATCCTTCACAATTTTCAATGCTCTTTTTTATCAACCAATTTCTATTTTTCTTCCTTTTTCTACCAACAGTTTAAGCAAATATTTGACGCAGCTTAGCCAGATTTGACTCTTGTACCATAACAACAAACAATAACAAAAATTAATCCAAATTAATTGGTAGTATTCTCAAATTATTAAGTCACCTCTATGAAAGCCAAAAAACATTTTAATGCAATTTCATTCATATTAATGAATTAATCGCTACGTACGAGGGTGGCTCAAAAAGTACTTGTATTTGAAGAGAGATGGCCTCATTAAAGTAAATTGCTGTTACCACTGGGTGCTGCCCTCTGTTAAACGGAGCCAAAACAAATTTGACATTGATTCATAAGTTAGTTTTGATTTGGTGGTCCTTTGTTGCCAAATCAAAACTTGATTACTGTTGCTTCGAGTTGTCGACGTCATTTTGCAACGAGTAGTCACAGTCGAGGATAAAGGAATTCATCGTTATACACCGGAAACCAAACAATATTCAAAACAATTGTTTGCTTCCAGTGAATGTGCTCCAAGGAAGAAGAACATGATTTTATCTATTTGAAAAGTTATGATGAGACGAATTTTTGATGACTGAAAAGCTTCATGAGCACAAATAGGAATAAGTGAGACTTAAATAGCTGTCTAGTGAGTTATGATGTTTACTAAAGACAAACCATTTTAAATGCTTCGAGTACCATCTCTTTGATTTTCTAAGCACTTATTGAACGACCCTCGTAAGAAAGCAAATAAATTGTTTTTCACTACAGGAAAAAATCGATCAAAACTGCAAGTGTCCATTACTGAAATTAAATATTCATAATTATGAATTAAATAACAGATCAAAATTAAAAGCACTATGCATTCCTACTAATACCCCTTAATACCAATACCTTTCCATTTACAATCTATCCTTTTATTTACGTAGAGGCTATTCCTTGCTTGAGGCATATTTTCTCTTTTTATAAACGAACCACCTTTGTTATGTCCCGAACAAATCTAGACATCTTAACAATTATCAAGGATTAAAGAGAATAATGTTCGGCCCAAACTTATGTCTTTGTCAAGGATACTGAACTTCGGGGTCCTCAGTTAACTACTACATGCGCTCTTCTTTAAAGTTGTATCTTTTTTTCTCCCCTTCGTTAGCTGTTGAACAAACTCTGGGTTTCTTTTTTATCATCAAAATGAGACCAACCCCTCAGATGATCGGCACCAAAAACACCCTAAACAAAGAGATATCTGCCGTCAAGCCTAAACGATGAGAATATAGCGTGTCCAGCTTTGAAAGAGGACGACGTCTTAAGTTTGCTTCCATCCTCCACAAAAGACGTATTCAAAACAATGAGGGACGGCTACTAAGTGAAATTATTGATGATTGATCGCAGATTTTAAGTCAGACAATCTACACACATTAAATATATTCTTCCTCATTTTATTTAAATCTTTTTTTTCTTCTTCCTGCAACAGCAAAAGAATAAAATAAAAAAAGATCGTTAACCAGGAGCATGGCTATGTTCTAGCTCACTGAATGGAGATATCAAGATTTTGGCAGGTTGTCTGAGAGAAGGTGGCAATTAGGCCGGTGGAATCTTAAGATAAATTAAAAAGGGGTTAGTTTTCGTTCTGCTTTTCATAAAAGCTCTGCCTCTGTCTAATCTGAGAAGATTTTTTTTTCTTTTGGTTTTCGGGAGGGAAGGTGTTAAAGGGGTGGTTTTTTGATTAAACCGGATGCTCATTGAAAAATGATATATTTCTGTATTGAAGGAATTTTCGGAAGAGGAAAATAATAACAATAATAGTAAAAATAACTTATTAATGAGGTATTTAAGACATTTTCTTTATATTTTTTGAAAGCTTTAAAGAGAGTTCAGCAGCCGCTGTTGCATGTCTAATGGGCAGTTGTTGTTCTACCGAAGATCATGTCATTTACTTCATTTGTGACGATCGGATCAAAAAATCATTTTTTGAAGCTGCATGACGGCTATCATTGTAGCTGTGCAGTGAATGTCAAATTCATGGATGTAACTTTCTATATAATTCATAAAAATGAAACTTTTCGAGCAAGCAAGATAATTGGCTGTAATGATTATATTCAGATACTTTTGAATTTGTTTGGTAGTATAAAAATAATTGAGAAGGAAATCTCTCATTGAATATATAGCTTATGGTAGTCCTTAATTTTTTTTCTCACTCTCGTATATATATATATATGATTTGTTTTTTTAGATTCTTCTTTTTCTATTTTCCTTCTGTACAGTTTTAGTATGTTTATTTGTAAATTGGTATATTTTTTTACTTGATTTTTTTTTAAAAAAAATACAAATAAATAGTCCGGGAACGGGATGGTGTGAAAATTTGGAGAGTGGGTTATTTGCTGTGATGTCATACTCGCCGGTTGACCATGGTTCAAAATTTCTTGAACTGTGACCAACAGCCATTGTATTGTTTGTGTGAGAGTGCCGTTAGTAAATTATCACTCAATCTTTGAAATATATCCTAAAAGATTTCAAATACATTTTTAAATAGCATTGTTCAATACATACTATATCTAATTACAAGGTCGAGGTAGCAGAGTGGGAATGGAAGCTAGAGCTTTGTGGCCTGTATTCTTTTAAATGAGGTGGGATTTTTCGAGACCTGATTCCATAATGGGCCCTTCGTGTAGAAGAGCTGATGCACGTTGATCCTGTTAGGGCTCAAAGTCCTCACATTCCGCGTGACGTGGATACGGAAAAAAGTTGGCAAATCAAGTGTTGATCTCATCACCTGATTTTGGAACAAAATTGTTAGACGTTTTAGGCGTGGTTAGCGAACCTTTATGATTGATCCATTGTTTATTGACATCGTACTTATAGATAACATGAGGGCTTTTGATAATGGACCTCATAATTTTGGGCCTTGATAATGTGAAGACAACGACACCTGAGATGGCATTCCCCTCTCCAAACTTCCACACCATCTTAAAGTTAGGTTATTGAGTATCGACAGATATAAGGTGCATTAGCCCAGCTACACGAGAGATTGTTAATGGCATTAGGATTCAAACCCACGAATGGACAGAAGCAACAGAATTAATGAGCTCGCAACATTACCATTAGGCTGCCAAGGCAGCAGTGAACCTTTTTATTTGATCAAAATAAGCAGCTGGGAGAATTCAGTAAATAAACAAACAAATCGAATATTAGCGGGGTTTGGATGTGAAGAGTGGGGTATCAACTAAATGTTAAGCTCGTCATTTGACTGTAGCTCAAAATTTTGAGCGTATGGGCTCTGGTTAGAGCGAAGGGTGGAAAAAAACAGCAAGAGGCGTTCAATACAACGTTTAAAAAAACATTTCTTTTCCTTGGAGAAACAACGCAAAAAAATAAGAAATGGAGCTATTCGGAGTATAAGTGATCGATCAAATAACTTTTATTTTAAGAAAACAACATTACTCAAGCTCCGTCAAAATTCTCTAACCTCATTTAGTTCGTATATAATCTAATCGGGGAATTTCGCAATTGAACGGGAAAGTGGAAAAGAAGTAATGTAATTTGAATGTTTTCTTTTACTATTTTAAAAGCTATTTTGGATAACCTTTTTCGGAATATTACAAACAAATCATGCGCAAGATATGTACTAACATATGATATTATTTACAGTAAGTCTTCATTTTTTTTGTCAACAAAATTTTAACGAAAATTGTTTCTGTATCCTTAAGGGTTTTTAATACGTTTTTTCAAAAAAAAATTTATATCTATTTTCCGTAATCTGCTTCAGAATAATTGTAAGTATATTGTATTCATGACTGAAATAATTTGAATTCGTTTTTGTTAGCAATATTTAAATGAAAATTCTTCTTTAATAATTAATATATTATTATCTATTAAATAGTGTTTAAACTTTGTATCATGAAAAAAAATGTGCATGAAGATTCTATAAAGATTCTCCAGATGCTCAGAAATGGCTTGATTTAACAAATAAAATGATAAAAATACTTTAGGAAAAGGAATGAATAACAGAAAAAACACGTAAATTTGAAAATGTGTTATATTAAAACAAAGCATGTAATTTAAGTTAGTCACAAAATTCTACCAAGATTCTGTTAGAAAAATAGGTTCGATCTTATTTTAGTTCTCCTCTTGGTGACAAGAAGAAAAATGTACCACATTATGCCAAATTCTTCCACATCTCAATGGGAAGTAGTAGTGGTAAACTGTTTTAATGTACAGTTATACCTTGGTTTCCGAATTTATTCTCTCCCAGATTCTGTGTAAACCGTATCAATTTTTACCATTTAAATTTATGAAACTAGAATTAATCCGTTCAAGTTTCTGAACCAAGACATTTTTAACTGTTTTTATGGCATTAGGAAAAAAAACATCGAAATAAATTAAAATAGGCTTTATTATGAAGAACTAGCACAAAAACAAATCCAAATTTTTGAGTTTCTTTGTACAGGTAACTGGTTTTTGACAAGAAACCAGTCTAGAGAAATTTATCATTTGCTTTCCTCAATTTGTCTCTTTGGGAATCATATTGAGAACTAATTTAGGGGGAAATATATTCAAAAACATTCAGGAATAAGTGAGCGAATGACGTTTAAGGCTCTCGTCTACAAAAATCGAAATTGCGAAGCATTCCCTCTCCCCCACCTCTCTTTCCTAATTTGCTGTGCTGGCATTTCCATACTGATGTGATTGTTTATTAATGTCGTATTGAAAGTAAAAATTGTAATTTTCAGCCTCGGTCAAGTTACGAGGACGACATCTGAGCTGGCTTTCTCTCTCCAAATTTCCCCACCACGCCGAACTCAGGGGCTTAATCTCTTTAGGTATGTACAGGAATCATGACCTCGAAGCACTCTAGTGATTTTTTTCCTCCATTGGGTTTATTGTTGCTGTTAAACATAGGTGATGTGGCTCCGGGAAACGATCCTTCTCCCTTTTCGGCTTCCCTCATTGTCAATATTTTTTTTTATTTTTATCTTTCTTACAATTTTTTCTCAATGTCTAAACACCTTATTTGGCGTCGCATAGCCATATCTAGCTTTTGCGCCACTAAACATCATCACTCACTAACTTCACGCAACACCAACGGGAGAACTTCGAATCTCGACCAAATTTAACATACATCAGCCCAGCTACACAGTTGGTCTTCTGTAACATCAAGGCCCGAACCCATGACTCTGTTAAAACAACGCAGGTCCCAATGCTTTTTCTAATTACAGGCTTCAAAAAGAAGAATCATAAAAAGGAAAATTTCTCTGTTTTTACTTTATTTTTTCTTATTATTGGAAGTATTTTTACGACCATTTTAATGCTCCGGGTGTGAGTTGTGACAAATTTGTAATAAATATTTAAAAACACTTGAAGTAGTCAGAAAAATTATTTCCATCTTTTTTTCATACTTTTAAATGCAATAATCTAAGAGAGGAGGTAAAGAGAGTAGGAAACTCTGTAGAATCCACCTTACGCTCGGAAATTCGTGATGTCTACGGGAGATTTAAACTGCGGGATTACATATAAGCTTTTCATATGGATTGTTCCTAAACCGAAACATAATTTGTAAAATGAAACAAGACTTGTCTGAAAATTTTATTCGTAAGTCGATTTATTTGAGAACAGAGTGGCTCGTGAACCTAGTATGACTGTATTAATATATTTCAATGCATTTCAAAAACTTGCTGGAGCCATTTATTTTCCATACTCATGTGTGGGGTTAAATTTTTTAAAATAGTAATTTAGTAAAAAATAAATATGAATGTAGCTTTGAACCTCAACAGATTTAGCGAGCATCAGCCCCTGCTACATGGTGGTTCATTAGTGGCATCAAGGTTCGAACCCACAACTCGACGAAAACCGCCGGCCGTGAATCCGTGACTATGATCACTAGGCTACTGCAGAAACCAAAAAAAAAAAAAAAAAACCATAAAAACCATAAAAACCAAAAAAAAAAAAAAAATTAATGCACCCGAGAAAGAAAAAAATTATGTAAGTTTCTGTGGGACTATTTTTTTTCCTCAGAAGGGGCTCCAGGCTACTTCAAACGAGATTTTCAGCACTTTCATTCCATTGTTTTAGCTGCACATCAAACAATTAATGGATAAAAGTTATGAATTACTTATTCAAGATAAGAAAAAGCTATAACATTGGAGAACTGAAGATCTATTTACCATTCCCAGCTGTCCACGCTGGGCTGATGTCTATTTACCATTACCAGCTATCATCTAATTCCGTCTCCTGACGGGCCATGACTGCCTAGCAGAGCATCTCCATCGTATTGGAATCTGTTCAAACACTGGTTGTCCTCTCTGTAATTCGGCATATCAAAAGAAAAGAAACTACCTCCGTCGATGGGCATCAATTCATTGCGATTCGAAAATAGCACTTTACTGTAGTGCCAGAGAACTTCGGTGACTTCTTTTATAGTTTTCATACATGTATCTTCCTTGGCATTGGAAATAAAATAAAACATTTAAAAAATATTTTTTTTTAGTTCCTATTTAATGATCCGTTTGTGGGTTTTTCGGATTTTAAGAAATTTTAAGAAATCGGTGAAAAAAATGTAATTCCTCAGAAACCTTCGTTATTTTTTGCATTCAAATAGACCAAAAAATGTAAATTTGAGCACGGCAGTAGGAATTCCATAGGATTAACATTAAGTTCACAAAATCAAGATGGTGGGCAGACGGGAGCTTTAAGGCTTCCTTATACGTCCTTCCCGCATACAAAAGCATACATAAAATAAAAATGGCATATTGTTTAATTTCTAATTTAATTAAAAAGTAATTAATAAATGTATAACGTTGAATTCTAATTTATTCAATTTTTAATAAAAACTCATTTTGTTGAATTAAAATGAAATATTCATATTATTCTCGAGTAAATTTTTTTTTTTATCTTAATATATAAGTAAAATAACTTCTCTTTTATAATTATTGAACTAAACTTCAATCTTAATCGAATAAAACAGTAAAGTTGTGCACTACATTGATGTACACACTTGTGACGTAATAGAAACAACTGACTATACTAAAAAAAAACGTTATCTAATTAGTTTTTCCCCATAGCAGTTCAGGTAAGTACGGGCATCATGACCCCGAGGCACCTTAGTGATCTTTTTCTTTCCCATGGGGTTTACTGTCTTTGGTAAACACGGGTGACGCATTCCCGGGATACGCTAGCGATCCTTCTCTGTTTTCGACCCTCCTTCTTGTCAACCATTTTGTGTCTTTTCTTTCCTTCTAGACCACAGTTAAATCATTTTTGGCACAACATAGCCATATCTGGCTCTTGCGCCAATGAACTTTACCTTCTCTCTTGACACTTTTTGTCAACTAATCTATTTTCATAGTGTAACGTCTAGATCATAGATTTACCTTGTTTGGCGCAGTATGGCCACATCTGGCTCTTGCACCAATAAATTTCACTATCACTCACTCACTTTCCCCATAGCAGCGCCGAGACTTATTCGCCTGCGTTGCGCAGGACATTACATATCTTGTGTGTACGGTCATATTTTGAATCCGAAATATACTTAAATTGTAATGCAAAACGCGATAATAATGCACTTAGGGATATTTTTTCAATATGTAAATATGGTTTACAGCTCAACTTAACCAGTATTACGATTTTACAATTGAGCTTAACGCAAAATGTAACGTATTAAACGCGATGATAATACATTTCGACTTATGTTTCTTGCACAATTAAATTTTCGCGACCCCATTGGAGGTCGTGACCCGCAGTTTAAAAAATGCTGCCTAAAATGATGAATATGAGGATTTTGCAAGATTCCTAGTACATTGGAGAGTGATTTGTGTTCTTTTACAATGGTTTTAATTTACACAAAATTCAATTAAATTTTTTTTATATATATCCTATGAGATGACTCCAGATTTTTGGGGCTTTTTTCATGGTCTCGTATGCAGAAATATGCGGTATTACTCAAACTATTACTAAATTTAAAAATATTGGTTCTTTCCTTCAACTTATTCCTCAGAGTAATCAGTTTCTTTTTTTCCAACTTAAGAACAAAAATATTCCCATTTCATTCCTGTCATAGAGTTTGATGTTTCGACTACTGGTATATTCTGTCGAGAAATCGAGAGAGACTTATCCGCCCTCTCCTCCGTAAAATTGAATCATATGCAGCCACTCACAAAATTGAAGGTACTATTAATTACTTATGTAATAAAAAAATACGTTTTGACAGGGAAAAATATGTATCATATGTTCATAAACTTTTATAAAAGTCTATTGAAAATATTGAATTTTTATCATTATTGATAAATAAATAGAATTTAGCGAAAAATTCTAAACTGAAATGAGAAAAAAAAAAACATGATTTCTACAATTGATGAAACAAAATTTCATCTAACCTCAAAAGGTTGTAGCAGAATGGTCTTAGTTACGAGCTTATGCCCGAGGTTTTTTCAGTTAAGAGTTGGGTTTGAGTCACTATCTTGAGCAGGTATTTTTTGTGATAATAAAACGTACTTTTGAATAAATATTTGCTCTCTTTGTTCTAATAAAAATATCAAGTCTACCGGGAAGATATGATCGTTTCTGAAGTGAAAGAAAAATATTCATTTTTCATACTTCTGTGGCAGCGATGTTTTTACCCCGCTACTGTAGAGGATAGGTTTTTCTACCAGGAGTTGGAGTTGATTGGTTGACCTTGAGTACAACGGCATTTCGAACTTTCAATTCTTCAGTCCGTAGAAAATGTGTCAGTTGCTTTTTTCAGTACTCTTGCAACTAGACCAAAAGGGATTCTCCCTTGGGTTAGTTATTAATATGTTTTAATCTTTGTCATTGTTGTTGAAACGAGATGTTAAATGCATAAAGAAAAACATGAAACACCCTTAAATCATTTCAAATTTGTAAAGTGGCTGATTATTTAATCGAGAGGAAATTTTTGAAAAAAAGGAAAAGAAAACTTGATGTAACACTACATAGTTTACGTTCGATAAATAAAAATATATATATATAAAAAAAAGATAATCGAGTATGTTCTAATAAAAAAAAAAACTTTTAAAGAACGCAAATAGCATATTGCTTAACATATCCTAGCAGCCCTTTGTTATACTTAAGAGACTGTTTAAAATATTTCATGCTGCGAAAGATTATAAAAATCATATCAGGCATGAACGTTTAGTGCTTTGATTTTCATATAAAATGTATTAACTTTCATTCTTTTCATCCAGGTTTCATTTTTAAGTTCCATTTCATTCCTTCACTAACCCAATTCCTCCCATTGACGTGGTGAGGAAGTTTGGAGAGAAAGGTGCCTGATCAGGTGTTGTCCTCATCACTTGACCAATGCTCAAAATTACGTGGTCAGTGGCCAATAGCCTTCGTGTTGCTTCGCAGTGCGATGTTAATAAACAAACACGATATCTTACATTACACGAAAAGAACCTTAACTAAGATGAAATCTTCATTACAGTAACTGAATTTCCCCCTCGTGCTCAGGATGTACATATACCGTAATCTCTCGGCAATCCGGTAAATAACAGATTAGATCACTGCTGAATAACTGATATATCCCTTAAAATAAAACATTTAAACAGCAAAAGCTATGTACAATACTCCCTCTACAATCCAGCGCTTCACCTTTCTGACCCTGGCAGTTATCCGACGTTTTTACTCAAGCAGACCAGCCCTACAGATGTTATTTTGTGCCTTTTACTGAAATATAATGCAAGTTTTCAATAAAATGCAATATATTTTTTTCAATAGTTTTAATTATTTCAAGCGTTTGGGACTTCATTTAACCGTATTCAGTTGTTTTACAAATAAAACACAGTTTTTGCGACTTAAAGATTTTTCAATAATCCGGTAGTGTTCTTGTCCAATATCTGCCGAATTTCGGAGAGAGTACTGTATTATTGCATAAAATGTGATAAAATACGCGCAAATAAAGTGTCAAACACACGGAAATAACTAAAACTGCAACAAATGCTTTGTTGTTTACTGCTTACCTGCAATATTCTATAGAAGTAGAAAACATAAAATAATGTCTGAATCACTTCTGTTAATGTAAAAACTTCGGGTAGGTGAAGTGCTGGATTATAGTGCTGCATATCAAATTCTGGAAAATATTATAAAATATGAGACTTCATTTTAACTATCCGGAAATAACTTTAAAAAAAACCCTACCTTATCTTCCTGGTAGAAACAACTTATTTTTAAGACCTTTCTTCCCCATCGCACCGCCAACTTCCGGTATTTAAGCAAATTTCTCGAGGCCTTATACCAATCCCCGAAGACGATATTTCCAAAAAGATCTTTATCGCATGCTGACTCAGGCATAAAGGCGAAGACAGGTAAGAGAGAACAACTGCAAAAAAATGAAGAACAATTTCCCCAAAGAATAAAAATGCATCATTATCAACAAAAAGTAGTATGATATCCCTATCAGGTCGATCGGTCTTAGCCCATAAGCCCTCATTAAGGGACCTCAATCCACCTTCTTTGATCTCCATCCTAGATAATACCGAGGCCTCTTTTCTAAAAAAATGCTCAAACCTTCCAGTAAAGGGGTTTGGTGAGTAATTATAGCCCTAAAAGACGTCCGTTATCGGGCCACATGTCTCTCCCAGAAATGTTCGAAAAGAACTGGTTTCATTGCACGCCTATTTTTCCGAGGGTTCGGCCACTGGAAGGTGGACAAGAACAATGGGACATGGCATTGACGTTTTGGTATTCTGTTTCGATAGAGTGGTGCTGGGAATGCGAATGGTTATTATTAGGTGTTATGATGTGTGAAGTGGCGATTGGGCGAATCGTAGATATAGTTATTTAATAAGGGGAATTGGCGTTGAAGGTATTTTAGGAACCGGATAACGCGGAATATTGTCCAAGGAAAAATGGAAGCCAAAGTCAGATTCTTCTCTTTTTAATGTTATTGTCGACAGCTGTTAATAAAATACTAAGCTGTGTGCCCCTCAATATTCTATAGAACGCAATTAATCAATAAGTGAATTCTTTAAAACATAGAAATGGGAAAGATTATGATAGATGCTAATGAAATAAGTAAACACAAAACATATTTCTTAATGATATTACCTAAAAATAAATGCAATTCAGAAAAATGCTTTTAATGTTATTGCAGATTGTTGCTAATAAAATATTAAGCTGTATTCTAAACTCTCGGAGACGATACCTGTTGCTCAATATTCCGTACAATTCAATCCATGTCGAAAGATTTAATCACCGAAATGAGAAAGGTTATATTAGATTCTAATGTTGTAAATAACATTAATAACTAACATTAATTCTAATGTTGTAATAACTCTCTCTCTCTCTCTCTCACACACACACACATATATAAAATATGTATGTATGTATTAAGCAATTCAAATTTTAAATCATATATTTTTTTTAAAGAAGGAGAAAAATTTGGGGTTTGAGGAAAGAGAAAATGTCAACATTAAAATTTCTTAAATTTTTTTTGCCTGTGGTTATTCACAAAACTATAACCTGAATATTAAGTTCTTTAAGTATTGAAATAAAAGTTCATTGCTTTTTATTAAATTTAAAAGTATAATAACTTAAAAATATTAAAAAACTTAAATTTTAAGAATAAAACTGAAACCTTGTAAATGTATGTTTTTTTTAAAAAAATGTTCAATGCGCTCTCACTCAATTCCAAAATTGTATTAATATATTAATAAATAAAGAGGTACGTTAATATTTTCTATAACACAAGATACGATGTATGACATAAAATTCGCTATCAAATTAAAAAATAAATGAAATTCAAATTAATATTGTATGAGCAATTATTAATAAACGTCAGTTGGATAAGAAAATATTAGAAAAGTAAGAAAGTATGCATTATTAAAAACATTCACATTTTTTTTTTTTTACTATTATTTTCAGTATCGAAAAATAAATAGCATGAAGAAAATATATTGGTTAAAATCTAGTTTCAACTGCATTTTGACTTCAAAACTTTAACTAACTTTTTCAAAAAATCCATTTTGATATTTAAATATATTTCAGTCCAATTTATATAGAAAAATATATAATTGAAGTATAAATACCGGTATATTGAAATTTTTTCTAGATAATTTGAAATAAGAGTCAACTGAAGGAATTATGTTACAGTTTAAAAATTTTGTTTATCAAATTTTTTCGAAAACTACTCTATAAATTTCATAATTGACAACATGATTATTAAAAACTACATATTATGAATATATTTTGTATATTTTAAAGAAGGCTGCTATAGATTTAATTGAATGTTAAATTATTATTAGCAAAGGATAATTGACAGAGAAACCACTGAAAAGTCATAAAATGTTTGTTTCAAGTTTTTAAAACAACCTTGCCCGAGAACGGAAACTGTTATAAAAGCAATTACGTTTTATCCAATAATAAGTGTTTGAATTTATGCTTAAGGGTTTGATTAAAAAACAAACGACAAAAAATAGACAAAAAAATTATAACCTTATGAATAATAATAGTGTCGTAAAGTTCAAAAATTGGAAAATCGATCGTTTTGTTCCTTAAAGTGAGGAATGTCGTTCTAATTAACTCTAATTAATATGCTGCTGAAAAATGAACTTTCATTTATTTCATTTATAGGCCAAACGATAAAATAACACGTGTAAACACTAACCCTAAATTAATTTTAATTATAGTGCTGCTTATAGTTTTCATGTAACATCCAATTACGTTTTCTTCTTTTCGGAAATTGACCAATGGGATGTCGGATAAATGGTTTTAACCTTCGAGATAAATAATGTTGCAGTTTATGGGGTATATAACATAATGGTAAAAAGCCTTGAGTTGATACATTGACGGAATTTTTATGTATGGCATAAAATGCAGGTTTTCTTTAGGGATCAAAAAAGAAATATCATAATTTGAATGCTCTTGAACAAGGAAGGTAGATTTTAAAACCAATTGTGCACAAAATGGTGTAAAAATGATTTAGAAGTTAAAAAAAATTAATATTATGTTTTGTTAACTATAATTTCACTTAACGTTTGATTAAAATATAAATAAATAGATCACAAGAGTATAGATAAAAAGAGGGTAGTTATTTTTTTTAAAGAAATTATTATTGAGTAGCAAAGCCTTTTACTGATTTTTATATGATACTAAGTGCATTAAAAATTTTTATCAAAAATAATTACGAATAACGTTTTTGAAGAATCTCATTCTCATAACTGAGTAAGGGAATTGACTTAATCGCTTAAATAATTTAATCCTGATATAAAATTTCTTTAAGCAAATTTCAGGTGAAAATTTCTTTCTTCCATTTTACTTTAATTGCGAATCACTTACGAATCAAATTTTAATTTTAATGTTTCTTCTTTACTCGTAGTTTGACATTTTGAAAATTTGAACTTATTCAAGTTTGTAAAATTTTACGAGTTGTAAAATCAGAATTTTTACATTCCTTTTATAAATATAGCTGATAGCTAGAATTCTGTGAGATTCTCTGTTAATTTTATAGATCTAGTAAATAGCTGTAAGAAATAACTCTGTCTTGAATGATTAAATTAAAAGCTCTATGTTATATCGACTATATATTTATCCAATTCTCCCTTTACTGTTTATTCCCTCACCATCTTGTCGTAGTTTTCAAAACACTCATAAAAAATCAAGCTTTTAATTTCAAAAACAATTCCGACTTTAACAACAACAACAACAAAAAAGCAAATGATTATACGATAAAAATCAAATAAATACTTTAAGTATTAAAATTAAAGCAAACGTTAAAATTCTCAAGTAAACAATTAAATGTTCTGTTCAGATTTTGAAATTAATGCAAACGATAACGTATTCAAGTAGACAATGATAATCTATTCAGATATTAAAATGAAAGCAAACGATAAATTAATAAAATTAAATATATCTTAAGCTAAATGTTATTATTGCAGTAAAATGAAATGAAATAAATCCTTACGTATTAATCTGTTTTCAACAATAGCTTGATAAAAATATATTCTTAGTAGGATCTATTCCCTTTGTGTAGTAAGCAAATGCATTAACAAAGATCAACAAAGTTTTGAAGGCAATCTGGAACACATATTCAGTTAATCAAAACATTTGAAGATTGCATGTACAAAATATAACAAGCGCTATTTTAGGGAAATTTGAATTATGAGTATGGCATTTACTGTTACTATTTTAATATATATGTTAATGGCTTATTATTCCTAAAATCTAATTATTAATAGTTAGTTTTTATGATAAAAACAGCACACACACACACGAATTTTTACTTTCCGTTAAAAAATTTACGATACAAATTTCAAAATATGCTATTTTTTTGGCCCTTAAAATGTATCATCTAAAAAAATAAGGATAACGGTATTTCATTGATGTAATTTCACCCCAGAAATTAATTTTATTTTGTAAATTTGATAAGAATATGCAAAAGAGATAAAATATATTAAGATATATTATAAAAATTATATAGTTCATGAAAATACAAAAAAACATTTTTTACGATTATTGCAAATAATACCTGCTGATTATAGGCAATTCTTCATCTATTAAAATTTCAGCACTTTCTTCCATTATTAATTAAATCTTCATAATCAGTATCCACATCATCGTATTCATAATTGTCTTTTTCATTATCGTTTATATTGTCCTCATAATCGCTAAAATCATCCATTTCAAGTATAATTTTTTTTCCATTTCATCTTTTTTTAGGAGGGGGGGGGTCATATTATAAATTTATCCTTACGGTAATAAAATAAATAAAATAAAAACACTTATGAAATAATTATTCCTTTATCTTTCAGCTCATAATCGTCTCACAAGAAGCAAAAATTATAGCTATAGTATTTAACAGCAAATTAAATGTTCACGAATTAATTTTAAAACTTACAGTATCATGAGTGAAACACATTATCTCAGGTCAGTTTTCTTTGTTGTGCAACTTGCAAAGCACATAACGAAAGTGAATTTTTTATGATAGCAGTATCCCTACTAACACCACAAATGATTACATAAAAATACAATGTTACCAGTAATTCCGATTCTTAATAATATTAGAAAAACAATTTACGTGGGGAGATTTTTCACCCATGACACTTTTTAGGGTTATAAATATCATTAAAGAATCACGAGGAAGCTTCCTAATACAGATAAGATATCAGATTTCCTTTATAGAATTACAACAGAAATATAAATTATGAATATATATTTTATGTAATCTTCATTCTCATGTATGATTAATTCTTATTGTCACTTATGAAGCAAATTAAAGCAGCGAAATATTTTTAATACTTATTGTTAAGGCAACAATTGAAAGGAATTTAAGTTTACTTAGTGTTTTTTGTTTTGCAATGAAAAGTGATTTTGTAGAAATTTTCATTTCACAAATAAACGGTAAAATTAAAGAACAATCCGATAGATTCCCCCCCCCTTCAGTTGTTTAAAATAATGTAATACAAATTCTATAAAATATAATAGTATTCCAATTGTAAATAAAATATGTGTAAATAATCAATAAAATTTTTTGGTAGTTATTTAGTTAAGTGTTTTTATATTGCTCAAGCAATTAAAGTATGCATAAGGAGCTTCTATTATCTTTCCCCTTTTGTTTTAATTTTTGATAAACATTTATTTTCAATAATTTTATTCATTTATAGTTTTAAATTTACATTAATTTTTTCAGTGACTATAACATGAATCTTAAATTTCTTTTTCAAATTTTTACGTTTAAATTATTTTCCTATTTTTCATCGTGAATGATGTGTTGGACTATATATTATTATATATAGTTTGAGTTTAGTGAAAACTAAATCAGGGTTAAATACTTGCAATTGGAGAATAGTGTTTTGAATTATTATTAAGGTATTTATCTATATTTTTTGAAATTTAACGTAATCGCATTCTAATAAAACCTTAACATGAAGGACCTTCAATAAAATATAAGAATTCATATTTTGTCAAAATTTATAATTAAATAAGCTTTCACTTCTCCTGCCCCTAACCAACCTTTTAATATTATTTATAATTTAATAAAATCACTTCAAGTTTTCAGCATTAAAACAAGACACTAATATCAAGACACTGATTCATAAATTTATAATTAATTTAATTACCACCTTTCCTGGCCAACCAATCATCACTCTGCTCTATAGAAATTTAAATTAATTAGTCAATTTAATATTCATTCTTGTAAAACTAGAAATGAATTCGAAAGTTTAACAGGTGACAAAATGACCTTCATTACACAGGCTCTGGTGTTTTAATTATCCGCTAATGTCTGTCAACTTTTATTTTTGAATATTATTATACTATGCGATATTTATCATGAGTTTATCATTTCAGTTTGAAAATAATGAAAGAAAGAAGAAAAACCCATAAAAACTTTTAAAAAAACCAGTTTAACAAAAAATTTTATTGAGTTCAAAAGGTCATATTTAGTGTTTTAGAGATCTGCCAAAGTTCCCCTCTACCAACTGATGCAAACCAGCAATATATATATATATATATATATATATATATATATATACTGAAAGAAAAACAAAATCGGGGCTTTAATTTAAACAAATAATAGCTTATTAGATTCTAATTGAACAACAATGAAAAACCAGGATTTAAGTGGAAAAATAATGACATGGTACAAAATATGTCACATAATGGTATAAAATGGCCCTTTAATAACATGATACATGTTTGGAACTTCTGTAAATTTAATGATCAAGCAAATATTTTGCAGTTGAATGGGAAGAATGAAGAAAATTAAACACAGGAAAAGTAATGTCAAGTTTGCCTTGGTTTCTTCTAGTAATGCCAAGACGATAGCTAAGCAAATTGAGAATCACGAAAAGAAAAAGGAAGACCTTTCGAATAACCTGGAACAGTGGTTCTCAACTGGTGGTACACGTATCACAAGGGGTATGTGAAAAGAGAACTGTTAAGGTGACCATACGGCTTAAAAAGAACAAAGGAATTTTAAAATATTTGTGCGGAATTTTAAAAAGTAGATAGAGGTTTGGTTAAGCCTATGAGTTGTAACTTTATCTATTCCTGAAAAGGAGATATTGTTCATTATCTTCAGATACTATTCTGAAAAACCTCTGCAATGGGGGAATAGTGAACCTAGAAAGTTTCTTAGGTTTTTCGCGGCGATAAATACAGTGAACTGTATAAAAACGCGATAATATACTTGTTCTTATTTGCCATCACAGAGCTTGTTCACCAGACGTTTTTTATTCGTGTGTGTGTGTGTGTAAAATCTCAAATATCTCATGATTTTTTCTTTTTCAAAACTAATTTGTTTGTTTACTTCAAAAATAAGTGGACAATTGTTTATTAACGTTGTACTGCGAAGCAACGCGAGGACTATTAGCGACGGACCTCGTATTTTTGAGCCTCGGCCCTGTGACAAGTACTTTTTTTTTTTTTCAAAAATAAGAAACATCGAACGAAAAATTATATTAATTACTTCAATTCAATACACTTTTTTTCGGAAGAAGTTTTTGAGATCTGTTATTAGTGAAATACATTGTGTTTGTGGGGAAGGGGGTTGTGTCTGGTGAATTCTTGGTTAGGTACGAGGGAAGAATCCGAATCAGTGGGAGGTGAAGGGGGTTACGGGGAGTTGGTGGTTACTGGTATAGAATAATGTTTAATATGACTTTATTATTATTTTTGAAACTTTGTGATTAATGTAGCATAAATTATTGTGCCTCAATTTATGGTTAAAAAGTGTTATATTTTTATAAGAGTTTAATTCCTCGTCCATTGAAAGCTTGAAAAAATATTTTTCAATTGCAAGAATTTTCCTATGAGTGCATACGTAATTATTACAGAATGTTGTAATTTCCAAATACTACTGGTCCTCATTAAAACATGCCTTAAGTTAAAAGGCAACCAAATAACAGTGAACTTCCATAAGTTTGTTCTCAATACCAATCACACACAAAAAAAGAATAAATTATAAAGCAGTCAGTAACGGAACAAGTTTTATTTTGAATGTTTACAAATAAATTCAATATTTTTCTCATTATTCTTAATTTCGAACGAGATAAATAATTTATAAATGGTCTAGTTATATATTACGTTCTTGTATCAAGGACTTTATTTTAATATTCTAAAATTCTAAACATTTGTTTACAGCTTCTATAAATCTCTTTTGTAATTAAACATGCATTTTTTATGCAAGGACGACCGTGTCGAAAAAATTAGTCACAACAAAAATTAGAATGTTGTCACATTCTTTTTAGGGTCGAGCTATAAATCTTCGGTTCATTTTAGCTCTGTTTCACTAGTTACCACATCGCCATTAAATCAAAACCTCCACATAATTCTTATTCTTTATTTATGTCCTCACTTTGGCAACACGGGTAATTAAAACGCTCCCAACCAATCACAAGTCCAGATGCTGACCTCAAATGGATTGATCCAATAACTTTCAATATCCAGTGAAACGATTCGAAAGAGAATGAAATAAAAAAAAAGTAAAAGAATGCTGTGTTTGTGTCCTTTAGTTTCTCTAATTCGATTTTTGATAATTACATGAAAATAACTCGCAAATTACAGACCACCGCAGAGTTAGAGGTGTAAGTACGACGATTCTTAATGTGCCGCATTTATCAAAAAGCGCAAATCCTGTCTCCGTCGGTATGAAATTAGAAGATAAAAAATTTCTTAACCTTGCTTCTTTTCATTTAGAAGTAGTGGAAACACGGTTCGATATCTGATGATAGTGTCACAGGTGCTCTAAATGAGTTATGTTTTATTTGAGCAAGGCGAAAGTTGCAATTATTTTTCAGTTACAGTTCTTTATAATAATGACGAATGGCCAGCTATTATTTTTGCTCATCATTTGGCCCAAGGTAATGGGAACAATATATTATAGATGTTTTCACGTATTACTACGAAGTTGTTTCTTGCTTTTGGCGAGGCGCGGAAGAAACTGGATCACTTTGCATTCTTGGATAATTAGTGACAATTGTTGACCATGAAGTATTCACTCGGATTGATTTAAACCTAATGCCTCGATGGCCTAACTTTATGTTCGTAACCGTATTCTTTAAGTTTTCGCCCCTCAGATGGATATCTTGATCACGTGTTCAATATGTGATCTTTGTTTTCATATGGAGTTTACTGCCTTTGGTGAACATGGTGACGCACCCCCCTGGGAGACCCTAGCGTCCCTTCTCTATTTTCACCCTTTAGGGGTTTACATTCTTTAGATAGATACGAACATCATGACCCCAATACACCCTAATAATCTTTTTCTTTCCTATGGAGTTTACTGTCTTTGGTAAACACGGGTGATACGCTTCTGAGATGCCAAGAGATCCTTCTCTATTTTTCACCCTCTTTATTTTTTACCAATTTATATCTTTTTTAATTTTTTTTTCAAGCTTCTAGATCATAGTTACACCTTCTTTGGCACACTGTGGACACAACTGGCTCTTGCACTATTAAATTCCTCCATCAATCACACACCTATATTTTCTACTCTCATTCTTGTTTTCGTCCATCTTTTTCTTCATTTCTTGTCTAGAACAGAGCTACAAGTGCTTCGCGCAGCATAGAGAGATTTGGTTCTTGCGCTAAAACCCTACATTCACTCACACGCAACTCTTGTGCTCGAAAGCAACATGTATCCTCTATGTAATGCATCATTCATTTTTTGACATAGTCCCCACAACCCTTTAGACAACTACAACCCTTCACCAATGGATGACTAGTAGGTCCATTCCTTCTGAAAAAAAAATTACGGTAGTTGTTGTCAACGCCAGCTTTTAATAGCACCTTTCACCTCGTCATCAGTACTAAAGTAATATCACTTCAGGCTCTCTTTCATCTTTGGGAATAGGTGAAAGTCAAAAGATACAATATCTGGTACAATTGCGCCTCGATGCTTTAACTTTATCCTCCTCAGAGATTTACCTTTTTTAGGCAAGCTTACTGTCTTTTGTAAATACGAGTGACGCTCTCCGAAGAAGCTCTAGCGATCCTTCTCTATTTTCGACCCTTCTGGTCAATATTTCTCCTTTTTTTCCCGTTTTTTTTTAAAGACAAAATCATAGACAATTGGAGCAACTTTGCTAGATTATGCTCTTGCGACATAAAAGTTCATCTTTTACTCACTCATTTCTTAAACCTCATTTTCAAGTGGGTCATCATCTTTTTCAATTCTCAGCTCAACGACCAAAATTAGTATCATTAAAAAGACTAATGCTTTTCGTAGAGAAACATGACTTTTAGGTACAACAAGAATATTGAAATTCGGGCAGAATATAAAAAAATTTACAGATATGGAAACATTACTTTCCCCAATCTAGCCTCTCCTGTATACTGTTTTTCCTATTTTAAAAGATTGTACAATATTTAGTTATCTTCATCGTCTCATATTTTTAATTCATCTGTTTTAAACTAGTCTGTCTTTGTGGGAGAAACCCGCACTACGAATTGTTTCCTTTTCTAATAAAATTAAGTTTTATGTCATATTTAAAATTTAACTCTAACATTTTAAACAGGTTTTGTGTATCTTTGTATTTTATACATAATTTTATCTTAATGTGGAATTTTTCTTAACAAACCAAACCTTTGCCAAACTTTAGACAAATATTAGGCGTATCAAAGCCAAATTTGGCTTTTCCATCGTATACTCCAACTTTCACTTACATATTTTAGCCTTGCATTTAAACTTCTAACTGGAGTGTTAAAAATGTTTTGTAAATAAAATATTAGAGAAAATTTGGTATGAATAGTTTACCACCAACAGTTATAGGGTTATTTAATAAGACACGCCCTTTTACATAGAAAAATCAATTTATAATTAGATCGAGTATTATGGTTCGAAGGTAACATTTAAATATGATTATTTTAAATAAACAAAATCATTATATCAAAATAGATTAAGAAAAACTTTCTTAAAAACCTATATAAGTCATGATAAATATTATTTTTTAAGAAATTTAATCCAATTTAATCCTTGGAATTCTTATAGCCCTATATATATATATTTTTCTTTTATGGATAATGTTGTAAACTTACTAGACTTAATAAGAAACCATAATTAAAAATCTAATTGCCGTATTGAAAATTTATGCAATTTTGTAAACTTCAACAATTATTATTTTATAATTTGAAATTTAAATTCAATTATTTGTTTCATATATCAGTAACTATTAATAAAAAAATTCACTGCTGTGTTTCAGTGAACAAAAAACTTCAATTTCTATAAAAATAAAGTAAAGAAATTTGGGTAATTATTCGATATCTTCATCTTTAGAAGGAAGTGTTTTCTTACATGTAGCTTCTGGCGTTAGTTAAACGAAATATGTTGATTAATTACTTGTTAACATCCTTCATGTTTATCAGGAAAAGTTCACTTATACAAAATTATTCTTTGAATCTGGCAAAAGGGAACTTTTCCTGATTTTTATTTTGCCCGGGTGTTAATAATAGGTGGAAAAAATTCACAATTCGATTATATTTATTGATGCACGGTGCATTTAAAATTTTCCAGAACTGATCGCACACAGATCATTAAATACAGAGGATATACCAGCTGTGGCGGAGACCCAAGTCGTCCCATTTGGGTGGTGTGAAAGTTTGGAGAGGGAAGTTCTATTTCAAGTGTCATCCTCGTCACTTGACCGATGTTCAAAATTATGAGGTACGTCGCTAATAGCTCTCGTGTTTCTTCTCAGTGTGACAATCACATCACAATCACAAAACCAGAGGATAGAATGTTTACATTTGATATTAACTTTCATTTCGATACAATAACTACTTCGAAAGTGTGCAGATCCGTAAACGTCTTCTATAATACCTTAATTTCTATTCTATTGAGTTCCGATGTCAAAAGAAATTCAGGTTCATTTTTTTTAAAATAAGGAAGCGATATTTTTACATGTTATTTTTATAAACAAGTCGGCATTTACAAAAAATTAAATGAATCATTTCCATTTGTTAATGCCCTAATTATAGAGCTGATTAAGTTTTGTACTAATGTGATGAATTAAATTGTTTCTTCTGAAATAGTATTTCATCATACTTTGATAATTAACTAGACTGTTAATAACATGCATTGATATTTTATATACTTCATTTTCGAAAATATACTTTCCTTTGGAAATGCACTCCCAAATACAGATAAAAATCCATGAGAGTGTGATTTAATTGACTATATTTACCTTCCCAAAGACATTTATAGATTTGGGGATTAGATCCATTTTTTAAACATCATTTGTAGCATAACATCATTTTGTAAGCCTATAACAATCCAATTGAATGGTTTGACGGAAACTCCTCAGTTATACAGCCAAATAGATTTTTTAAACATGGACATGTCTTTCGTGTTTGCATCATGATCCGAAAAATGCTTTACCTTGCTTATATATCTCATAGGTTATGAATGACAGTATTTTTATGGCGCAAGAGCCAGATGTGGTCATGCTGCGTGAAATAAGGTAAAGCTGTGATTCAGACGTTTGAAAAGATTGAAAATAGACAAAAACTGGTTGACAAGAAGGAAGGTCGAAAATAGAGAACGATCGCTAAGATAACGCGAGAGTGCGTCACCCGTGTTTTCAAAGATATTAAGCCCCATGAGAAAGAAAAAGATCGCTCGGGTGCCTCGGGGTCATGATGCCCGTACCTACCTGAAAAAAGCAAGTCCTTTAGCCCCCAACCCCACCTAGGAAATCAGTCCCCTGATATAATACCTAGGGACAGGTTGCCCGATTATACATCCAGACCCTGGGTATCGATTTTAGTCGCCTCTTACACGTACATGAGCTATATCGGGACTACTCTTTCTCACTCGGTCACCACATGGGTTCAAAAGTTATACAGCGTAGTTTGATTTATTTTTAATTTGTTTAGTTTAAAAATAACTACAAGCCCGTAGGGGCCAGATTAAAAATTGTCAGCGAACCGTAATTTGCCTATTCCTGCTTAGATTAAAGAAAACATAATTTTCTGCATTCTTTTTCGTTCGACGGTTGTGAAAAAGTTAAAATAAGTACTTTAATTGGCATTCTTTCAGAATATTCTTAAACAGGTAATAACAAGCTTGTATTTAGAATTGTGGGAAAAAGATGAGTACACTCACAATATATGTAGAAAATTCGGACTTTTACCTCGTATTCCCACTACAAAATGGTAAGTTCATTACATTTTATTGAAACTTTGATGCGATTTACAAAAGAAGGATCTATTCGTTGCCTATGCGAGCTTTTTTACAATAAATCAACATGTTCAGAATTAAATGTTTCTTATGTACAGTGGCTCAAACAATTGAGGATACACTTTACTTTCACTTGATAAATCCAACTTTTAATGAAAATAACACATTAACTAGAATAGAAGACATATTTTTACTTTTACACGTAATAAAAGGGTTAATTTACAGTAAAAAT
>BMAW01045577.1:1136008-1154275 GCA_019974015.1 Nephila pilipes
ATTATTTTTCAGTTACAGTTCTTTATAATAATGACGAATGGCCAGCTATTATTTTTGCTCATCATTTGGCCCAAGGTAATGGGAACAATATATTATAGATGTTTTCACGTATTACTACGAAGTTGTTTCTTGCTTTTGGCGAGGCGCGGAAGAAACTGGATCACTTTGCATTCTTGGATAATTAGTGACAATTGTTGACCATGAAGTATTCACTCGGATTGATTTAAACCTAATGCCTCGACTTTATGTTCGTAACCGTATTCTTTAAGTTTTTGCCCCTCAGATGGTTATCTTCTTTAGATAAGTACGGATATCTTGATCCTGAGTTCCCTTTGTGATCTTTATTTTCATATGGAGTTTACTGCCTTTGGTGAACATGGTGACGGGGGGACACCCTAGCGACCCTTCTCTATTTTCACCATTTAGGGGCTTACATTATATAGATAGATACGAGCATCATGACCCCAATACACCCTAATAATCTTTTTCTTTCCTATGGAGTTTATGCATCATTCATTTTTTGACATAGTCTCCATCCCTTTAGACAACTACAACCCCGCACCAATGGATAACTAGTAGGTCCATTCCTTCTGAAAAAAATTACGGTAGTTGTTGTCAACGCCAGCTTTTAATAGCACCTTTCACCTCGTCATCAGTTTGAAAGTAATATCACTTAAGGCTCTATTTCATCTTTGGGAGTAGGTGAAATTCAAAAGATACAAGATCTGGAACAATGACGTCTCGATGCTTTAACCTTATCCTCCTCAGAGATTAACTTTTTTAGTCAAGCACGGGAATCGCAGCCTCCAAGGTATCCTAGCGATCTTTTTCTTCCTTATAGTGCTTACTGTCTTTTGTAAACACGTGTGACGCTCTCTGAAGAAGCTCTAGCGATCCTTCTCTATTTTCGACCCTTCTGGTCAGTATTTCTCCCTCCCCCCCATTTTTTAAAGACAAAATCATACACAATTGGAGAAACTTTGCTAGATTACGCTCTTGCGCCGTAAAAGATCATCTTTTACTCACTCATTCCCTAAACCTCATCTTCATGTGGGTCATCATCTTTTTCAATTCTTAGCCCAACGACCAAAATTAGTAACATTAAAAAGACTAATGCTTTTCGTAGAGAAACATGACTTTTAGGTACAACAAGAATATTGAAATTTTGGCAGAATATAAAAAAATTTACAGACATGAAAACATTACTTTCCCCAATCTAGCCTCTCCTGTATACGTTTTTCATATTTTAAAAGATTGTACAATATTTAGTTATCTTCATCGTCTCTTATATTTAATTCATCTGTTTTAAACTAGTCTGACATTGTGGGAGAAACCCGCTCTACAAAATGTTTCCTTTTCTTATAAAATTAAATTTTATGTCGTATTTGAAATTTAACTCTAACATTTTAAACAGTTTTTGTATATCTTTGTATTTTATATATAATTTTATCTTAATGTGGAACTTTTTTAACAAACCAAACATTTTCCAAACTTTAGACAAATATTAGGCGTATCAAAGCCAAATTTGGCTTCTCAATCATGTACTCCAACTTTCACTCACATATTTTAACCCTGCATTTAAACTTCTAACTGGAGTGCTAAAAATATTTTGTAAATAAAATATTAGAGAAAATTCGGTATGAATAGTTTACCGCCAACAGTTGTAAAGTAACTTAATAAGTCAAGCCCTTTTGCATTGAAAAATCAACTTATAATTAGATCGAGTGTTATGGTTCGAAGGTAACATTTAAATACGATTATTTTAAATAAACAAAATCATTATTTCAAAATGGATTTAAAAAAAAACTTTTTTTTAACACTTATAAAAGTCATGATAAATATTATTTTTTAAAAAATTAAATTCAATTTAATCCTTGGAATTTTTATAGCCCTATATATATTTTCCTTTTATGGATAATGTTGTAAATTTACTAGACTTAATAAGAAACCAAAATTAGAAATCTAATTGCCGTATTGAAACTTTATGCAATTTTGTAAACTTCAACAACTATTATTTTATAATTTGAAATTTAAATTCAATTATTTGTTTCATATATCAGTAACTATTAATTGAAAAATTCACTGCTGTTTTTCAGCGAACAAAAAACTTTAATTTCTATAAAAATAAAGTAAAGGAATTCGGATAATTCTTCGATATCTTCATCTTTAGAAGGAAGTGTTTTTTACAAGTAGCTTCTGGTGTTAGCTAAACGAAATATGTTGATTAATTATTTGTTAACAGCATTCATGTGTAACAGGAAAAGTTCACTTATGCAAATTTACTCTTTGAATCTGGCAGAAATGAACTTTTCCTGATTTTTATTTTGCCCGGGTGTTAATAATAGCTGGAAAAATGCACAATTCGATTATATTTATTAATGCACGGTGTATTTAAAATGTTCCAGAACTAATCGCACACAGACCATTAAATACAGAGGATATACCAGCTGTGGCGAAGACCCAAGTCGTCCCGTTAGCATGGTGTGACAATTTGGAGAGGGAGGTTCCAGTTCAAGTGTCATCCTCGTCACTTGATCGATGTTCAAAATTATGAGGTACGTCGCCAATAGCTCTCGTGTTTCTTCTCAGCGTGACAATCACATCACAATCACAAACATAGAGGATAAATATGCTTATCTCAAACAATCACATCACAAAACCTGATGATAGATTGCTTACATTTGATATTAACTTTCATTTCGATACAACACTTTGAAAGTGTGCAGATCCGTAACCGTCTTTTGTAATGCCTTAATTCCTATACCATTGAGTTCAGATGTCAAAAGAAATTCAGGTTCATTTTTTTTTAAAAATAAGGAAGCGATATTTTTTCATGTTATTTATATAAACAAGCCGACTTTTACAAAAAATTAAATGAAGCATTTCCATTTGTTAATGCCCTAATTATAGAGCTTATTACATTTGTACTAATATGGTAAATTGTTTCTTCTGAAATAGTATTTCATCATACTTTGATAATTATCTCAACTGTTAATAATATGTATTGATATTTTATATACTTCATTTTCGAAAATGTACTTTCCCATTGGAAATGCACTTCCAAATACAGATAAAAATCCCTGAGAATGTGATTTAATTGACTATATTTACCTTCCCAAAGACATTTATAGATTTGGGGATTAGATCCATTTTTTAAACATCATTTGTAGCATATCATCATTTTGTATATCTATCACAATCCAATTGAATGGTTTGACGGAAACTCCTCAGTTATACAGCCAAATATTTTTTTTAAATATGGAAATGTCTTTCGCTTTTGCATCAAGATCCGAAAAATGCTTTACCTTGTTTATATGTCTCATAGGTTATGAGTGACAGTATTTTTATGGCGCAAGAGCCAGATGTGGTCATGCTGCGTGAAATAAGGTAAAGCTGTGATTCAGACGTTTGAAAAAATTGAAAATAGACAAAAATTGGTTGATAAGAAGGAGGGTCGAAAATAGAGAAGGACCGGTAAGGTAACCCGAGAGTGCGTCACCGTGTTTCCAAAGACATTAAGCTCCATGAGAAAAAAAAAAGATAGCTTGGGTGCCTCGGGGTCTTGATGCCCGAACCCCCCCTAAAAAACCCCGCCCTTTACCCCCCCCCCCCCCCCAATCTAGGAAATCAGTCCCCTGATATACCTAGAGACAGGTTGCCCGATTACACATCCAGACCCTGGACATCGATTTTAGTTGCCTCTTACACGTGCATGAGCTATATCGGGACTATTCTTTCTCACCCGGTCACCACATGAGTTCAGACATTATACTGCGTAGTTTGATTTATTTTCAATTTGTTTAGTTTAAAAATAATTACTACTCCGTAATGGCGAGATTAAAAATTGACAGCGGACCGTAATTTGCCTATTCCTGCTCTAGATCAAAGAAAACATAAATTTCTGCATTCTTTTTCGTTCGACGGTTGTGAAAAAGTTAAAATAAGTATTTTAATTGGTTTTTTTTCAGAATATTCTTAAACTGGGAATTTTTAAACTAGCAATAACAAACTTGTATTTCGAATTGTGGAAAAAAGATGAGTACACTCACAACATGTGTAAGAAATTCGGACTTTTATCTCGTATTCCCACTACAAAATGGTAAGTTCATTACATTTTATTGAAATTTAGATGCGATTTACAAAAGAAGGATCTATTCGTTGCCTTTGTGAGCCTTTTTACATTAAAAAAACATGCTCAGAATTAAATGTTTCTTATATATACTTATGAATTCTATTCGCATACATGTTTCAGCTAACTATTTCTCGTGTGATAATCAATATGAGCCTCATAAAGATCAACCTACGTGGGATTATGCAGTCGTGTACATTCTACACAATATCGATATGGCCTATCTGTAACGGAATTCATCCATACAGAAATGTGTTCATTATGCATGGGATCGCTCGTACTTCAAGGCGCATATAGCCTAACCACTTTATTCTATACGAGCCAATAAGGTTTGCGCTACTTAGAGGCATTAGTACTTTCTATTTCAAGGCCATATAGAAATGGCGAACTAATTATTAAAAAGAAATCGCATACAAAATGCTACAATCTAAATTTTGTTTGGGTTTCATGAAACTCAGTGCAAATATTCTTTATATACGTTTACATTCCTCACAAATAGCCCTCGTATTGTTTCTCAGTACGACAGTGATAAACAGTCACAATTACATTATGCACAAAATTACTTTACTACTAAGCAGTGCTATACAGTACTTCCTCAGTAATCTGGCATATTTGCACAGGGAAATCATACCGCTGAAAATTACTTTATGCCTTCAATTTTTCAATGGAATAATGTTAAGTTATCAATTCAAAACTATATTTTCTGTAGTTTTAGTCATTTCGTGTGTTTGACACTTTATTTGAGTGTATTTCGGTAAATTTTACGTAATTAGTACAAGCTTTTGTTTTTAAAATGCTATTAATGGTTTTCCAGTGTTCCGGGTAGTGCTCTAGTCTGACATCTTCAGTATCGCCGAGAGAGTACTGTATTTATAAATATTTAAGCTAAAATTTTAACTTTGTTTAATGAATTCATAAATTGTTCCTTACAATTTAAAATTTTAAATAGTTTAAATTTTTTTTATAAATTTGCAATCGTATTTAAACATAAATTAAAAATAATTATCATATGTATTTTCCTAATCGCATTATTATTAGAAAAGAAAAGATAATTTGAAATTTGTCGAGGTATTTTTTTTAAAGAACATTCCCCCAATACCCTTTTGGATTGATTGATTGGTTTTATTAACATCGTACTAGAAGCAACACGAGGGCTATTGGCGATGGACCTCGGTAATTTTGAACCATGGTCAAGTAATGAGTTGGAACCTCCCTCTCCTAACTCCCACACCACGCCACAGAGAAGACGTTGAACCTCGGCTCATTTAATGTGCATCTGCCCCAGCTACATGAGGGGTTCTTAGCGGCATCAAGACTGACCCACGATTCGCCACCGGTCAAGAGTCCGCGACCATAACCATTAGGTTACCGTGGCCCTTCAAATTTGAATCGATTATTAATGACGAAATCAAATTTGAATCGATTATTACTTGTTTTGCGTTTAATCAGTTTCATTGATGAAAATGCTTGTTCATACCTATATGACGTTATAAAGTGACATCTAAAATTTTTTGGATATTTTCTTAGCCCCCTTGATTTTGACATAATAATGAACCCTGTAAATTAATTACGTTAAAAACATTTTGATCTGTGTAAGTCTCATTAAATTTTATTTTTAAGAATGAATTTGTTTTTAAATCAACCAGTTCTATTTGTATTTTAAAGGCATGTTTTGTTCACAAAGTGAAAACGTGTTTAGAAAGGGAACAATGCAGTTTTTTTTTTCTTTTACCAAAATCTTGAAACCGACTTTCACATGTGCCTTACAGCATTTTTATTTGTTCAATATATTTGATCAAATTGCTGTTATTCTCGGCACATCCACTCTACTCATTCAAGAGAGAAAGGATAAAATTGACTCAAATTCTCATTTTCTAAATGAGAGATAAATAGTTTTCATTTCATTTCAAATGAACTGATGGTATTTACTAAGCTAGGAAATAATTTATTCTTGCCTTATATAATGTTTAAGTTAGATTATCCATAGATGGTTAGTAAAATTTACAAAAAAGGCCAAATCAAACAGCCAGTTGTTGTCAAATAATATGGTTATTTCCACTGGTAATTCATCTTCCTGTTCTAAGAAATTCGAAACAGCATTTTTCAATTTCCAAAATCTATTCAGAACCTGCCCTCTAGAAAGCCAGAACCATTCACAATGAAGGTTAACCTCATCATATTCGAAATCTAACAATCCACAATATTCTTTGAATTATCGTCTGTTTAATGCTCTTGCTCTTATTTTATTCACACAATTCACAACCGGAAACATAGCATGTTACATACATAAACTTTTGGCTCACAACGTCTCTTGGTGTGTAATGCAATGATATTTTAGTATAGCACGATTTAAAAAAATTTTCAACCAAAGCTTCAGTGACATTCTCTTTACTTTTCATGAATGGCGCTCCGATAGTATACACACTAATGAGTTTGCTACAATCCATTTTTAGAGTTTTTAGGCATGATTTTGCTTTTTCCAATATGCCTGATCCTCTTGTTTTACCACGATATGACCCCAGACATGCAGGTTCTTCAAATGCATTAAAAACTGTCTCATCAATTACTCGTATAAAAGTGTTTAACTGTGCAGCATCAGGTATGTCCTGTGATTCATCCAAAGTTAGAGAAAAGAAAGTACAAGGATGGACAAAGTCTTCCAATTGCTGGATACATCATGAGAAAGTTTCCCGTTATGTTTTAAAACTGTCTGCCTTGATTTAGCAATTTCGTTTGATTCCTTTCAATATATTGTTACAAATATGAAATGTTGATTCCCAGCAATACTGATCGTATGGTTGCTAAAAGACTTTCACAGGCTATCTGGACGCCAAGGGGGAAAGCAGGAATTTGACCCCCGGCCTTGGTGACAAACTTGACGATTTGGCGACAAAAATTGGCATCACGAATCTTCAAGTAAAATCTAGTTTCATCGAGAAGTTTCCAGAATAGGACCGAAACATTGGAGAACTTTCTATGTGACGTCACATGCGGTCTTTAAGGTATAAATAGACAGAGCCGCTGATCGTTAATGAATTAGTCTTTCGGAGTGAAAGAGATTATCTTGCTTGCTTTGCAAACTGCGTGATTTTGTTTAAACTGTGGATTGCTGTTTATTTAGTGCTGCAAATTTGTGCAAGTACAATTTTGTTGTCGTCTGTGCTTCCTATTTTATTATTATTTAAAGAATAAATTACTATTTTTCTAGTATTCTGCTTGTCGGACTGTTCACCTACACACACCGGACAATTTTCGTAACAATATTAACTATCAATATGGCGTGCAAATGTTTGGAGAAGAGGTTTAACAATTTCTTCTCCATCAGAAAAAGTTTCTTTCTATTTTTTTCGTCATTGCTAAAGCAATTTCATATGTCCCATCTGTTATTGCTGAGTCTGCACAACTTACTATAAAAATATATTTTATCTTCTGATTTCTTCCTTTTTCTTAATTCCATATTCTTTTCGCAAATCAGACTCAAGAATTTTTTTTTATTTTTTTCTTCTGTGTAAGTCTGATACTACATTTCATAGTGTCTATTAAGATCATGTCCTCTTTTATGCAAAAAATTACTTTCACAAACAATGCAAAATGGTTTTCCTGTTGAATTTTCTATAAATATTAATCCATTATCCCCCTGTTCATTAAATCCACGCCTACTATGACTTTCTGCGCTTCTTTTGATCATTTTAGTTTGCAATGTAATATTTAAATGGAATTTAAGAAAATATTAAAAAAAGGTAAAAAACTAAAATATGTTGAAAAGAACAAATAGATAGCAGTTATACATAAATCGTTTCACACAAAATTATTTAAATAAAACACACACTCACAAATATGCAAAACGCTATCGCAAAAACTCTGCTTCTAAACTCCACGCCACGAAGTTTTACTCGGAACTGACTGAAGCGCCACCTGCAATCATCCAATGAGCCGCAATTTGGACATCTCTGTACTAAATGAAAGAAAAATAGTTCGATTCGAAATATATGTTGTTCCTAATGGTAGGTTTATAATATTACTTTTCTACCAAAAAATGGTCGTGGTAGCCTAGTGGTAATGGTCGCGAACACGCGTCCAGTTTTGTTTTTGACACTTCATGAGTTCGAACCCTGATGCCACTAAAGACCTGCCCTGTAGAGGGGCTGAAGCACGTTAAATCTTATTGAGATCCCAAGTCCTCCAGTTGGCCTGTGTGGAAGTTTGGTGCGGGAGGGGTCGTCTTTGTCACTCGATCGAGGTTCAAAATTACGAGGCCCGTCCCCAATAGCCTCATGTTGTTTCTCAGCTCGACTTTAATAAAAAAAAAACATTAAAGTGACGTTAACATACAATCAATGAAAAACTTGCCCATTTTCCTGAAATCAAATTCTCGTAATGTACATCTTAATAAAATTGTGTTGTAAAATATACCAAATAAATAGATAACATTTCCCAGAATGTGGCAATTGATATAAAAATTGTTACCATTTTATTAGTATTGGGGTTTAATTAATATTTTTTGTATTTGTCTTACAATACTACATTTATGTATTCTTTTGCCGAGATTGTAAGAACCGTAGAGTTCAGTTTCTCTATTTGTGAGCCAGAAATAAAGTTTGGCGAAAGTTTTTAAGCCAAATTGCTCGAAGGCTGTCGCTATCTTCGAAATGCTATTTTGTAAACAAAATGTGTACATTAATCATTTACTGTTTAGAAATAAACGCAATGATCACGTCATCCGTCATTATTAACATGCGGATCAAGGTCTAAATTTTTGATTTATTCAGAATAGGCTTATATAATGAGAAGAAAACGCTTTCCGCACTTCGTATTATTACACACAAAAAGAATTTTGAAAAACTATAAATTTTGTCGAGTGACACGATAATTTCTTGCGGTTGGAATTAGCACGTGATATAAAGCTGTTTCGCCATAAAATTGCCTAGCTTTTTATTTTATATAACGGTGATATTTAGTAAAGGAACAGCTGTTAAAAATGTAACTTCAAGCGAGGCAGGGGCGTAGCCGGACGATTATTTTTGGGACACGGCGAAGTACAGTTTTAATTTATAATGGTTATTGAAACACGATTATAATTATACCCCATTTAATTATTAATTAACTTTGTTTTATTGTTTGACACATTAAATTACGTGTTTGACTTAATTTTATTGAACTTTAATAATTTATTTAATTTTGATCTCGATATAAGGACATTTTGTGGGTTGTTTAACGATATCATTCTTATGATAATAATATAATGTGTAAGTATAATCATTGGCATATTTAATTAGTAACTGAAATCTTTTGATATTACGGAACATTCGGGAAGATATAATGAGTTTGCAAAATATTTTATGTCATTTTACAGGTAAAAATGTTGAAAGCAAAATGTTTAGAAAATCCACCTTTTTCATTTTTGCATACTTATTTGTTTTTTTCTTGTCTGAAAATTAGTTACTTTATGACTGTGCGCTATTCGCGATTTTCTCTTCAAAAACCGAGGGAACTTTTCAGTAATTTGTGAATTACATAAAATTACAATTTCTTCCAACCAAAATGAAACGTAATTGGATAAATTAATTGATAGTGGAAGTGAAGTGAATTAAAAATAGAATATATAAATGAAACAGAATGGAAGGAAATGAAGGGAGTTAGAAGATAACGACTTGCTGACAAAGATTTATAATTTGGTTCAAAGCTTCTCAATTATTATGATGGATAGAAACGAATCCCAGTTAAAGTATTAAGATAAGAATCGGTTGTTTCTGTGAAGTTGTTGAAACCAAAAAGTGTGATTAAGTAAGCTAATATATCATATTTAAATCGTAATTTAGGATTGTTGAATTAATTGGGATTTGAGGGGGAGAGACTTTATTTATGCTTCATTGATAAATATAGTTTTTTTTTTTTATCTTGCGTATTTGCAATTGGATTTCAGTGCGATAATCAACTATTTAATTGAAAGGTACAATGACTGTTGAATAAAAATAATGAAAATCAGTCGTCACAACTTTTGTTCTATTGGTTATTCGATTTTTTTTTCCAAATACAAAGAAAAATCTTTCATGTCAAATAGTATCAAATTTTTGTTTCTCACATAAATCCTTTTTGAAAAACTTTATGGGAGCTATGGGTCCCTATGAAAGATAAAAAAAAGGGAGGCACTGCTACTAATAATTATCATCAATCGGTTCGCACCGAAATATTAACCACTTTGTAGTTGAACTGATGCATGTTAAACATACCGGGGCCTTAAGTTATCTCTTCGGCGCGATGTAAGAGTTTGGAAAGGGAGGTGGCAGCTCAGGTGTCCTCCTCCTCACCTAACCGAGTTTTGAAATAACAAAGACAATCACCGATAGTCCTCGTGTTGTTTCTTAATGGGAAGTAAATATGCTATCAATAACTTTTTAATCAATCCAAAATCTTTTAGGCGTTGTTCAGCACTGTGATATTGGCATAAACTTGATATCACAACTCATGTAAAAAAGTTCAGATAAATTAAATTTCAAGTAACTGTAAGATAATAAGAAATTTTTTATAATTTGCTACAGGTAAAATTTTTTAAATATTTTATTTTACTATAAGTGCTTTTATTTTTTGGCAGCAAAAAATATCATCTTAGCTTTTTTTTTTTTTATTATTATTTCTGTTCGATTTCCTATATCAGAATTAACGTCGTATTAGAGTTATTTACCACAGATACAGTTATTTCGAATCATGGATTAAATTCCTCCCCGACTGATATTTCTTTCATAAAATTTTCGCACTGTGCCAAATAAGGAAATTGAAGGCCAGTTAGATTTAACACTATTTCTCTCGACTTTGTAATAGATAGGATTGGTTGACTCACGACCCTCAAACAATTCATTCGTGATTCTATCTCGAAAAGAATTCTAGCTTTCTTGCGATTAAAACAAATTGTAGGCTGTGTTCGGTTATTACACACAAAAATCAATTTAAGAATTAATATCAATTTATATTGTAAGCTGAATTAAACTCTTTCCTGTAGTAGGTAATTTTCATTACTGATTATATATATTATTAAGTAAGAGAGGGGTTCAAATAATATGTAATTTTAGTTTCTAACTTAAAGAGTTTTAGAAAAAGATTAAAAGATACAGGTCCTTCGGAAAACAGGAGACTAAAAGGGGAGTTATTACTCAAGATCATCATCACCAAACGATTCTCTTCAAAATCTTAACAACCGTATAATTGGGCTGATGCACGTTAAATCTTTCGAGTCTTTACGTCCTCCCAATGGCGTGTTGTAGATGTTTGGCGAGGTTCAAGTGTCGTTCTCGTCACCTGACCGAGACTCAAAATTACAAAGTTCGTAGCCAATAGTTCTCGTGTTGCTTCTAAGGGGGAAGTAAATACACAATCAATTGATTACATCTTTATCAATCGAAATTCTTTCAGGCGAGGTTCAACACTGTGATCATTGACGCAAACTTGACATCACAACTTATACTTGGCAATGTACTTTATTTTAAGATCCAGTAACCTTGGGTTGTTCTTTCTCGGTATCAGTGTTACATAATGATGAATTCAAAACACAAACAAAACAAAAAAATTACAAAAATGTCGCAAAAATGCGACGAGATAAAAAGTCAGACGCATGAGAAGGTGTGTAGGAAAATGATTGTCTAATCAGTGTCGAAAATGTTTAGATATATCATATAAGTATTTTTTCTTTTTTTTGAAGAACATAAAGTTGTAATATATGCTTCGAATGTTAAAACTTTTGTAATACCCACAAAGAGGATATAAAATGTTTTTAAATGCATGGTGTTTCGAAACTCATGGGCAAAAATTTAAAGGGTGATAGAAAAAACAGATAAAAAGCAATTACTTTATCTGACTTCTTTTTTTACTGTTACATAAAATAACTGGTTGGACACTCTAAAATATACAATTCAACTTTTTACTTCTTACTCATATAAGGAATGTTTAAAAATTACACGTACTACGAACAAAGAATGGACTGATACACTGTAAGTGAAATTGTTCATTGGTCGTTTTTCTTTTTTCAAAGATGTCATGAGTATGAAGCCCTTCTCATCCCCAAACATCGTCGACGTCACTTTTCCGGTTAATAAGACCATCATCGATTTCTTTAGAGCAGATTCACAGGAAGCATCATGTTTCTTTATTAGTCACCAAAGGGGCTATTGTTTTAGGTAACCCAAAAATGTCGTAGCTGATCACTTTCCAAAACATTTGTCTTGTTTCTGCGTATTTTTTTATGTCTGCTTTCACCAGTAACGAACTTAATTTTCAAAATACGTTATAATAAGAATTTTTTCATTGGATTAGAAAAAAAGCAATATATATCTGATGCCTGCTTTCACAATTAGTGAATTCAATTTTCAGAAATATATCGTAATAAATTCCCCCTAATTTTATTATTGGATTGAAGTGAAACAAATATAAAAATTAAGTATTTTATTTATTTATACATTTATGTATTACCTTAAATCATGTATAAACAGGAATCGAGATATGACTGAAAATGTATAACATTATTCAGAATTTTAAGACAGCTGTGAGGCAGATTTTTTTTCTCCTCAAGAATTTCAAACTGCGTCATTTTAGTTTGGCTTCCTTCTTGGAATGTTTTGGGGGTCAAATGATTTTAATATTGATTTACAATTATTATATTATTTTGAAAACAATAATCATATGAATAATTTATTGTTTGCTTTAATTTTAATATCTTAAAAGAATATCTTTGCCCACTTCATTATTTTATTGTTTGCTTTGATTCGAATATTTAATTATATATATAAATCATTTGATTATTATTTTTAAAATTTTAGCACCTTTGGGTGATAAATCTGTTCTTTGCAAAACTTTGCATGGAACAATTTGAAGTGGTTTCGAATTTGGGTTTTTTACTTCTACTTTGTTTAGGTGAATAATAATGAATCTAGGCTTCATTGCCGATGATAACTCGACGCGTCACCAGTCAAATTTTTACATGGCAGAAACTAAATCAAAACTAAGCTGTAAATTAGCAGCATATTTGTCATTTCACCGGTTAGCAGGTGTCAGCACACAATTGTAACACCGAATTGCCTTAGCAAAGCCTTCTGTCGTCAAAAACATGTACTTCTTGAGCCACCCTTGTTGTGTCATAATTTACAACGCCAACTGATTCACTCCGAAATCTTTAAGGGATGTTCAACACGGTTATTATTTGCACAAACTTGGCATTCTACCGCATGCAACATTTTTAAACCTCGCTTCTTTATTACCGAACAATGCCATACATCAAATCTACAAACTAAATCAACATGTTCCTGTTCCACAAAATGACAGGTTAAAGAGCCCTGACAAGTCAGTAGAAATTTACGACTTTTCTATGTTTCTGAATGCTTTTTTTTTCTACTCGAAAGACCATTTCGCGTGCTGCCATCCAAGAAATAAATCATTCTAATCCTTTACTCATGCTTTGTTATTACAAACAGATGACCAAGTACAAACAAGTTTCTACTCAACAACAATAAAATGGGTAGCTATATCTTCCCTCGCGAGCAATTGCTTTCGTGGGCATGTAGTTATGGAATACCCCTAAATTATTTTTAATTACTACCTGTTGGGAAAAGATGGAATGTAATTAAGAAAATTGTCTGACTGGGAAAGTAGAGGAAGAGGGTCAAAGGGTTCAAGTAGAGAGGCTGGTCCATCCGTTATTGGCCCAAAAGACATATCACTTTTTTGTGTGATGGATTGGATGATGGTCATTTAGACCTCCCTACAGATTTTTTTTTTTTTGCCTTAGTTTAATTACTCTCACGATGGAGAGGATTCTGTGTATTTTTGGCGATGGACGTTTCTATTTTAGGCGACATTCAAATGATGATAATATTTCCTGATCGATATTCATGTTCCAACTTGTACAATCGTGTCACGTGGGGGTTTGAAGTATAATTATATCTAATACGTGTACCAATTAGGGCTTTATGCGGTATGTTTTTATTCATTGGAACCCATTTTTGAACTATAGAACCTCTTAACTATTATTTTTCATTAGACTATTATGGGAACAGGGATAATCTTGTCTTGAAAATCCCTGTTAACTACCTATGATAGGGATTTTCATCCTGCGCGGCTAAGAGAAATCAAATCAAATGCTTGGTAAAAACGATCTTGTAAAGTACAGGAAACTCTTAATTAGTAAGGATTTGAAAAAGGTAGTTTTAATTAATGCTTAACAATTTTTTGATGCTTTTCCTAGCAATATGCGGTATTACTTACATAAGTGCGCCTTTTCTTTTTTTTTAACGAAACAAACTTTTAGAAGCATTGGAATATTCAAGGATTCGTCATAATTATTTCCATAGCTTATTAAATTAGATTAATGAGGTTTTGAATTATGCCGTTTATCTTCATTAACGGCATTTTTCGAGGAATTTTTGAAATGCAAAGAATTGATTTACGAATAGCGTAAATCTTTTATGCATTTTATATATGATGCGGAATCTTTAGTTTTATACTAAAACTTCTAACTTGCATCTCTTATATATATATTTGCATGACCTACCTAGATAACCATTTGAAGTCGAATATTTTAACTAAGGTATACTCGAGTATGGACTTCTAAGATATTAATCTTCATTTTAATTTTTATGCTTCAATTTTATAACAGGTATTTTTGAATTGAGATTTTAACACATACACAAAATCATGTTCATACTTAGAAGTTTCGCCATAAAAGGGCCGATAGAATGTTGGATAAGAGAAAGTGTCGCATAATAGGGTAATAATATTGTCCGAAAATTTTAGACAATACGATCCCGATAAAATTATTTTATTATGATAGTCTTCCTTTCTGACACTCGCGCTAGAGAGCCGTTTCTTCACTGTCAAGTCTCGCTGTCTTTGCTGTATCATTACGGTCATGTTAGTCTAATGGTAATGGTCACTAAATCGCTTCCGGCATTGTTTCCGTAAAGTCATGGTTTCGTGTTCTGATGCCATTGAAGACTCGCCTTGTTACGGGGTTGGTGCACTGAATCTGTCGAGGCTCCAAGTCATTATGTTGGTGCGATGTGGAAAAGCGGAGCATGAGGTGCCGGCTGAGGCATTACCCTCGTTTCTTGACCGAGACTCAAAATTGCGAAGTCCGTTGCCAACATATGTGCTTTAAGGACCACGTTAATTAAAAATCAATCAATCATTACTGTGTGCGTCGATTCCTGTGGTTTCTTGTTGCTCATTGTACAATATTTAATTGCAGTTTCTAGTTCCTTGATTCTATCTGTATGTGAAATTTTGAGAAGAGCATACAATGATAAATTACATTCCACTGGGTAGTGACTTATGACGGGAAATAAGGAGGGAGGAGCGAATGACAGACATATTCTTTAGATAAATACGGACATCTTGATCCTGAGGTGACTCTAACAATATTTCTCTATTTTCACCCTCAGAGGCTCACATTCTTTTGGTCAGTACGGGTCCAAGGTATCTTTTTTCTTTCCCATTGGGTTTACTATGTTTGGTAAATACGGGTGGTGCGCTTCCGGGTCACCCAGCGATCCATCTCTATTTTCGTCCCTCTTTCTTGTCAATATCCCCCCCCCTTTTCCCTCCGTTTCTTTTCACAACAAAATCACAGAAACTTACATTTGGAGCAGCTAATTCAGACTTGATTTCCTCCACTCCAATACTATTGAATTTCGATGTCATCGCCGTTTCAGCCTGCACTCATCAACTAGCGCTGCTGCTCTTTCATTTCATTTAATTTCAATTTGGGAACTAAACAATAGTTAGGAAAACAGATGTGGCGAGTACGGGGGGGGGGGGCTGATGAATACATTTTGCCTTTCCGCCAAAATGTGTTGCACAAGGAGGAATTTGTGAGACGGTGCGTTATAGTGTAAGAAGCACCAATTTCCACTGACCAACAAATCGAGCCTCACACGCCTCATTCGCTTCAAAAACCGATTCGAAATATTTTTGTAGAATACCTCATTTGCTATATAGCCTCGACGATTAAATTACATAGCACAGGCTCAACATTTTCACAATTTCGCCTCGAACACGGAATACTTGACCTTTCATCGTCTTTTGTCAAATCTTTTCCAGCTTTTAAATATGGAAAACTACTCAAATACTCAGGAACAATTCATAACATCGTCACCATATGCAGATTTAATTATTTAGTACGTTTTTATGGCTGCGTTTCCCAATTTAAAACGAAATTCTAATGGTCGTTCAGAATTCTCTTTTTTCTCCGCTGACAGTGATGTACACATATGCTTTACGCAAGGGAACTCTGCCCTTGTTGGAATTATTCAGACATAAATGCGAATGCTCGATACCTGCAGCTGAATATCGCTGCTACATAATTCCATCGGTTTCGTAGGGATAGCACTATTTGTACTTTTTACGAGCGAGTCTTTGAAATTTTTGAATACATCATGTATATAAATCATACGTTTTAAAATGACTTTGAGCGTTAAACTATTGTTTTAAACATAATATAATCCAGTAAGAGCTTTTAATAATGATCTATTGCCCTTGTAGCTTTCTAATACAACGCGATTAAACATGAAAATATAAACTAAACTAAGGCATTTGTTTTGTAAATTAAAAAGGCATCAAGTATATGAGCGCAATTGAAAATATGAAGATTATAGTAATAAAAGAAAAAGAAAACTTATAAGCAAAATACTTGATAAATATAAAATGAATATTCAAACACACACAGGAAGGCAAAACAATAAAACTTTAATCAAGGGAGAAATAATAAACGTAGGGCAAATTAATTTCCTTTGGATTATTTTTATGATTTTAATTTTAACAAAAATCTTTTGAGGATACTGTCTCTAAGAGGAAGATTTAGAAAACGTCTTCGTGCCTGCATTTAAATAAAATCGTTTTTTAATTACAATTCATTCAAAATGATTACCTTTTTAACAATGCAAAATAAAGCTTAAATACTGAATAAATAATTAGCATCAGTAAGCTTTTCGTCCTTGCAGTGAAACTATTTTATCTTCGAAAAGTACATTGTACAGTTTTTTAATTAAGAAGATTGAATCTTAGCCTTCTTAAATTTAAATGCAAAGTGAGTCTGATTTATTTAGTAATTCCGTCTTCATAGATTGTTTTAAATATTTTTATAATTAGGTTATTACTCAGCACAATAATCCCGAAGAATTGTTAATGATGTTTAGATAATAATTTCCTTAAATATTAATGTATGTTGTTTCGCATTTCTTCAATTTTCGGTTCAAATGATAAGTACAAATAAAAATAATAAACAATGCTCCCAAATTCGAAGATTCTGAATATTTTCGGCTTAATATAATTGAATTTGGTTATCAATAATGCAACGAATTGTTATAGAAAGTTTTAATTGAACGAAAAATTAATTTGGAAGAACTTATGTTTAACGATAATAAAAATAATTTAAAACATCTGTTGGTTGGGGTATAAAAATGCGGATTAATATTAATATATATCATTTGTTTCGCAGGACATTATTTATTATCGTTATTTTGTTGTAAAATATTTAATATAGATTTCATGAATTGTTTTGGAAGCACAAAAATTAATTTCGTTAATAATTTATATTGCTACCGATCATAATTACAAAAAAAAAAAGAAACAATTATATTTGAATATGCATGTATGTGAAATTAATTTTATCTTTAACTTTGTGGAAAGTTAATATAAAGGTTTCCAGTCTACTGGTATTTTGATTTCGTGAACGTAATGTTAATCCTATGGAATTACGACATTAATTCTCACATCTTTACTGTTTTATCTATTTGAATGCATAAAAGTGCTTCCGAAAGAGCAAAACATAATGAAGATTTCTGAACAATTTTTTTTTGCTCCGATTTTCGAAACTATTTCTATCTTTATTTTAAAAATTCGTTTGTGGTTTTTTCTGGTCTTTAAAAAGTAATCTAAAATATTTTTAAAAATTAGGGAGAAAATATAATTCCTCAGAAACCTTCACTATTTTTTGCTCATTAGGATAGCACTTTTTTCATTCAAATATATTAATAATAAAAAATTTGAAAACGTTATAATTGGTTCCATAGAATTGTTAATCCTATGGAACGAAACGAAATCAAAATGGCGGGTAGATGTATTTTAATATTTTAATGGCTGGTAGATGTATTTTAATA